>PVKM010044691.1:0-12158 GCA_004027735.1 Carollia perspicillata | reverse complement strand
TACATATGTGTAGCGTGTGAGAGAATAGTGTTAACCTCCCTAATAATAGAGTTCAGGAGACTGTGATGTGGGCTTGAAACCAGGGAGGGTGCTTTGAAGTATTTAGATTTGTGTGGAACAGCAGTTATTTACAATAATATTAGAGCAACATTCATATGCCAGAATGTATGTGATCTGAATAACCTGAACAGGGGATATAGGACTTTGAGTAGTGTGCTGATGGAACACAATTCATGTGAAGGACAGTAAATTAGCAATATCATGTAGAAGACAGAATTGGGGAAACCTGTCAAATGGTACAATGTACCCTGCCAAGCAAAGAAGACTATACAGAAAGAAGGGGAATACAAAAATACTATTGAGATCAAAGATGTAGGAATAATTTAAAAAGGAGAAAATAATAATAATCCAAATATGCAGCAACTTTCAGCTTCCCTGCGATAGTCGTGTGAAATTTGTCTCACTGTCTCAGCTGTTGGGTTGGCCCCTGTTTGAGTCCCCTTCAGGTCCTTTCACAGTTCCAAGTTTTTCTCTCACTTATGGGTATTTAAAAAAATGGCAGGAGAAGTAAGAAAGGAAAGATAACATTAGAAAGAATGTGTGCAGTAATACATCAAGAAAGAAGGGAAGAGAGAAAAAAGCAATTGGAGAGTAAAACAGTATTGAAAATTTTAAAAATAATAATAACAAAAAGATTACTTAAAAAGACAGCATTTAAAACACATACACACACACACACACACACACACACACACACACACACACACACCCCTCTTGTTGGCTTCAAACTGGCCAAACCGGTTTTTCTGGTCTTGCTGGCTGCAGAAGGCTGGGGAGTGATTGGTGTGGCATTTCTCCCTTCTTGATGTTTACTCGGCCTTTCTTGCAAGTACTGTCCCAGCAGCTAATCTGACTCCTTTCCCCAATATCTTCGATGTGGGAGTCCTGGCTTTCTTCAGAGGGCTTTTTCGAGGTGATTATCACTACACGCTGGGATGTAGGGGCACCCACTCTGCTAGGCTGACTCCATCCAATGAATTTGGGCCCAAACGCTTCCCTTCTCAGCGAATTTGGGCCCAAATGCTTCACTTCCCAGTGCTACAGGGATGGAGTCACTGTGCTTTCCCTTTAACCCCGGGGTCTCTGCTCAGCTGGGCTGGGAGTGAGCTTCTGGGCTGTCACAGCAGATTTCCCAGCCCGTCTATTTGATAAATTCCTCCTACTCAAGCCTGGCGCCCCGTGTAGCCCGATTCTCCAGCCAGACCAGTGACTATTGCGGTCAGTGTGCATCACAGTCTGACTCTCAGCTCTCCCGAGCTGGCGCCCGCAGAGAGTAATCACAACCCTGGGCATTTTGCCTCTTCCTCCTTATTCCCCTCTCTACAAGGAGAACTCTGCTGGTGTTGCTCCAACCCTGGTCTGTCGGGGAGAGAGGGATCAGGTGACCCAGCTCTCTTCCAAGGATTTTGGCAGGCCCTCTGCTTTCAAGCAGTCTGTGGTAGACCGAGCGCTTTCTCTGGGCACCGGGCCTGGGGCTACAAACTTGCCCTGGTCCCCGCGCTGGTCCCCAGGACCTTACTGTCCTGAAATCTCCTTCTTACCATCTGATTTCTGGTTTTTCAGTGTCCGCTACAACTTTGTGGACTCATATTTTCAAATACGCTGCAGTACTATTGTCTGTCTGCTCTGTTCCTCCGTGGATTAGCCAGTTTTTCCTCCTGTGTGTAGGGGGAAGTGAAATCCGCTCCCTCCTACTCCGTCGCCATCTTCCCTCTCCTAATTTTGTTTATCTTTTCAAAGGATCAGCTCCTAGATTTTTTTGATCCTTATAATTGTGCTTTTCATCTCTATGTCATTTAATTCTTGTCTGATCTTGGTTATTTCCTTCCTTCTACTTGCTCTAGGCTCTCTTTGTTGTTCCTCTATTTCTTGCATTTCTAAAATTAGGTTGTTTATTTGAAATGTTTCTATCTTTTCAGGTAAGTCTGTATTGCTATGAACTTCCCTCTCAGGACTACCTTTGCTGTGTCCCATAAGTTTTGTATCGTTGTTTGTTCATTTTCATTTGTTTCCAGAAACTCTTTATTTTCTTCCTTGATCCCATTCTTAACACATTCATTCTTTAATACCATGCTATTCAATCTCTCTCTTTTTTGTTTTAGATTTTATTTATTTTATTTTGTTTCTTTTAAGAGAGAGGAAGGGAGAGTGAAATAGAGAAAGAAACATCAATGTGTGGTTGCCTCTTGCACTCCCCCTACTAGAGACCTGTCCTGCAACCCAGGCATGTGCCCTGACTGGGATTCCATCTGGTAACCCTGTGTTTCCCATGCTGGCACTCAATCCACTGAGGCACACCAACCAGGGCAGAAAGTTGGCAGCAGTGGGATCCAATATTCAATCCCAATGAATATGAGTGCTTTTGAGCTTTTTCCTTTAGGTTGGTTTCTATTTTCAGTCCCTTGTGTTCAGAGAAAATACTTGATAAGATTTCAATTGTCTTGAATTTGTTGAGACTTGTTTTTTGTCCTACCATGTGGTGTCTCTTTGAAAATGTTCCATGTGTTCGAAAAGAAGGTGGATTTTAATTCTTTGTGATAAAAGGTTCTACATATATCAGTGAAGTTCATTTGATCTAGGACATTGTTCAATGACACAATATCTTTGTTGATATTTTGTTTGGAAGAACTATCCATTTTTTTAAAGTGGGGTATTAAAATACCCAACTATAATATTGTTGCTGTCAACATCCTTCATGAAATCCTCCAAGATTTTCCTTATGTATTTGGATGTTCCTATGTTGGGTACATATATGTTTACAATGTGTATATCTTCTTGATGGATTCTTCCCTTGAGTGTTATGAAGTGTCCTGTGGGCCTCTTTTTGTGGCCCTTGCTTTGAAGTCTATTTTGTTTCATATGAGTATTGTTATCTCAGCTTCTCTTTCCTGTCCATATGCTTAGATATTTTTTCCAATCCTTCATTTTCAGTCTGTGTAGGTTTTTTTTTTTTTTCTGAGGTGGGTCTTTTGTAAGCAGTGTATGCATGGATTATGTTTTCTTATCCATTCAGCTACTCTATGCCATTTTATTGGAGCACTTAATCCATTCACATTTAAGGTTATTGTTGTAGGTATTTATTCATTTCCCCCCTTTGTACCCCTGTTCCTCTCTCTCTCTCACTGTTTTCCTTTCTCTTTTTATACTAGTGCCTCTAGTATATCTTGTAGTGCTGGTTTGGTGGAGATGTATTTGTTTAGCCTCATTTGTCTGGGGAACTCCCTATTTTGCCTTCCATTGTAATTGAGAGCCTCACCAGGTAGAGTAATCATGTTTCCAGGTCTATGTTCTTTATTACTCAGAATATATCTTGCCATTCTCTCCTGAATTGGAGTGTTCCTGTTGAGAAATCAGCTACTAGACCTATCAGAGCCACTTTGTATGTTGCTTCTTGTTTCTCTCTTGTTGCTTTTAAAATTCTCTCTTTGTATTTAATACTTGGCATTTTAATCATGTGTCTTGGAGCAGGCCTCATTGGGTTCATCTTGATTGGGACCCTCTGTGCTTCATGAACTTACATGGTTTTTCCCTCTCCAGGTTTGGAAAGTTTTCTGTCATTGTTTTTTCAAACAGAATTTCTGTCCCTTGTTCCTTTTCTTCTCCTTCTGATATTCCCATGATTCAAATGTTGTTGTGTTTCAATATTATCTTGGAGTTTCCTTAAGCTGTCTTCATATTTTTTGGGTCTTTTTTGTGGATGTTCTCTACCTGGGTATTTCTTTCCACCTTGTCTTTTAGCTCATTAATTTGGTCCCCTGCTTCATCCAGCCTGCTTGTAATTCCTTCTGGTGTGTTTTTCATTAAAAAAGTTGTTTTTCATTTCTTCCTTTTTTGTTTATAGTTTCTACTTATTTTTTCATACTCTTGTAGTTCTCACTCAGTTTCTTGTAGCTGACTGAGAGTTCCTTGAGCAACCTCATAACCATTCTTTTGAATTCTATATCTGGTAGTTTGCTTACCTCTATTTCATTTAGCTCTTTTAGTGGGGATTATTCCATTTCTTTTCATTGCAGGCTTTTTCTTTTTCCCCCCATTTTAGGTGACTCTTTTTGTTTATTTCTGTGATTCCTGGTGTTCCGCATTACCAGCTGTCTTTGTAGGGTGAACTTCTATGGTAGGAATTCTATGGGGTTCAGTGGTTCATCTCTTTGATCTCCGTGTCAGGGTGCTCTAGGTTTGCCTTTCTTCTGTTTGTGTGAGCTCTTTTTGTTGTAGTTGTTTTTTTACCTGTTGGTGGTTCCTTTGTTGGTGGGTTCTCTCCTACAGCAGCTATATTGATGTTTGCAGCTCCCACTTATTCTTGTATGCGATCCATGGCAGGGGGTAGGCAAAATGGATTAAGACATTGGGAGAGTATTCTAGGGGTTTAAAGTATGAACAAGTAAAGAAGAGACAGGAGATCCTTTGCATAAGTACAGCATTAACCATGGTATTCCACCCAACTAGCCACTTCTTATAAAGGTGAAAAAGAGATAAGACTCTTATTGGAGGGGATAAGGATTGTGAGCTGTATCCAGAAAACAGAGTGCTTGTGCAAGGCTAGACGGGGAGATATAGTGGCAGTAAAGTATAGAAAGTATGCATAGTGTCTGAGAGAATGGAGTTAACCACAACAGTAATAAAGCTTAGGAATATAGGGAATTGGATTAAGATCAGGGAGGGATACTGTGTAGTATTTACAATTATATAGAACAGCAATTATTTACAATAGTACCAGAACAACAATAATATTACAAGTAATAATATCATTTGGATAACCAGAATAGAAATTGCATGATCAAGAGTATTGTGTTATTGGAACATGAGTGAAGTGAAATAAGGCAAATTAAAATACAATATGAAAGAGAGAATAAAGAAAACTGGTCAAACAATGCAATTAAACAAAGAAATAAAATGAAGAAAACTAAATGGAAAGAAAAGAAATTAAAAATACTAATAAAATAAGTAAAAATAATGAAAAAAATAATACATATAAACGATAAAGTTATATAGGATAGCAAAGTGAAATTTGTCTGTTTCTCAGTTGTTAGGATTAGCCTTGTACTCCCTCTTTGGACCTGCCTCTGGACCATTCACATTTCCATGTCTTATTGTCTCACTTGGGAGTAGCAAAAAAGAAAAAGGAAAGAGTAAAAAAGCCTCTTGATGACTTTAACACAGAGAGTTCTGCTGGTCTTCCTAGATACCACAAGATGAGAGGGCTTGGCTTCGCTTTTCTCCCTTTATATGGTTTTGTGAGGATTGGGCCATGTCTAGGCTGCAACATTTACAGTTGCCTAGCCTCCAGTCCAAGTCCCCTATGATCTGCTGGACCCTCACCTTCCATCTGCACAAGGCCGGTGCCTTTAATCAACCAGTTGTGCCGAGATCCATGTATTGTGCCTCCTTGCTGTTTTCAAGCCCACTGTGGCCAGAGTCCATCACGGGGAAAGTGCCAGTCAGCTGACAGGCAAGCAGCACCAATTAACTGCCAGGCTAGTAGCAAGAGACAGTCGCTGTGTGAGAGTTCCTTAAAAAGTTACTGAGAGATTTTCCTTTCAGTAAAATCCTCTTGTTCAAGCCTGCGGTTCTTAACAAGCTCCCAGATTTTCTAACCAGACCAGAGACTATCTGGGTCAGGGTCCACCATGGCCCAACTCTTCTCCCTTCTTCAGGTGTCACCTGGCTCCCCAATTTCCCTGGTATTGACCTACCCAGCATCTGCAGTTCAGCATGTGAACATGGCCTCTGTGTGTCTCCCATTTCATCTTTATTCCCACCAGTGACTTCAACCATTCAGGTCTCTCCTGGTGCCATGCTGCCATCCCTGGTTTGGAAAGGGAAGGAGCTGGTGATCTGACTCTCCTCCAAGTATCATGTGGCAGGCACCAGGCCAGGACCATGGCAGCCTTGGTCCCTGCACAGATTCCAGGGACCTTCCCATCCCAACACAATCTCTTTACCCTCTGTTTTTAATTGCACTCTACAATTTTTGGCATCCAAACTTCATATAAGCTGGAATTTCATTGGCTGTTCACTCTGTTCCTCAGAAGATCAGCTAGGTGTTCCAGCTGAGCACAGGGAGAAGTGGGCTTCACTCCCACCTACCTTGCTGCCATCTTCATTATTTATTTATTTTTAGAGAGAAGGGAAGGGGAGAAAGATGGGGAGAAAAACATCAGTGTGTGGTTGCCTCCCATGTGTCTGCTACTGGAGACCTTGCCTGCAACCCAGGTATGTGCCCTGACTGGGAATCAAACTAATGACCCTTTGCTTCACACACCCATGCTCAATCTACTGAGCTACACCAGCCAGGGCCTTTTGTGTTTTGAATTTCACAATTTACCTATTTTTATTTTGTGTATTCATTAACAGATTATAATAGCTGTAGTTATTTTTATGCCCTCTCCTTTAAATTTTATAGTATAGTTAAGTGCTTAACACTCTATCATATTACAGAATTCGAGTTTTCTAAATCTGAATGTATATTACTTTTACCGCTTTGTTATATATTTTCATGTTATTAATTAGTGGTTTCTTTTTTCATTTCAGCTTGTAGAACTTTTAGCATTTCTTTAAAGGCAGGTCTCTTGGTGATGAACTCCCTTAGCTTTTCTTTGTTTGGGAAAGTCTTTATTCTTCTACATTTCCTAAAGGTTAACTTTGACAGATAGACTATTGTTGGCTACAAATATATTATATATTTTTTATTTCTAAGCTTTGAATATATCATTCCACTCACTCCTGGCTTTTAAGGCTTTCCTAAAGATCTGTCAAATTCCTACTGGGTGTTTCCTTGAAGGTTACAACCTTTCTTACTAGTGTTGTTTTCAGGATTCTTTCTTCATCTTTGATTTTTGACAGCTTCATTATAATGTATCTTCTAGGAGGTTGTTTTGGATTAAGGTAATATGGAGATATATTATCTTAGTCAACTTAGACATCCAAGTCTTGTTCCATGTTTGAAAAGCTCTACGTTATGATTTCTTTTTTTATTGTTGTTCAGTTATAATTGCCCCACCTTTTCCCTATACCTCATCCTTACTCAGACCCTCCACTTTCACAGTCATTCCTCCTCCCCTTGTCTGTGCCCATGAGTCCTCTAGTCAAGTTACTTTTCTTGACCCTTCCCCTTCTTTCCACCCATATTCCCCATCCCCACTCCCCTCTAGTCACTATCAGTTTATTCTTTTTTTTCCCAATTCTTTGGTTCTATTGTGGTAGATTCTTTGTTTTGTTGATTAGTTTGCACTTATAGGTGAGATCATAGGTATTTGTCCCTCACTGCCTGGCTTATTTCACTTAGCATAATGCTCTCCAGTTCTATCCATGCTGTCACAAAGGGTAGGAGCTCCTTCTTTCTCTCTGCTGTCTAGTATTCCATTGTGTAAATATACCATCATTTTTTGATCCACTCACTTATTGATTGTTACTTAGGCTATTTCCAGCACTTGGTTATTATAAATAATGCTGCTACAAATATTGGGGTACATAGGTTCTTTGAATTGGTGTTTCAGGAATCTTAGGGTATAGTCCCAGCAGTGGGATCAGTGGATCAAAAAGCAGTTCCATTATTAGGTTTTTTTTTAGGAAATTCCATACTGTTTTCCACAGTGACAGCACCAGTCTGCATTCCCACCAACAGTATACAAAGGTTCGCTTTTCTCCACCACCTCACTAGCACTTGTTTATTGATTGGTATATGATGACCATTCTGACCAGTCTGATGAAGTATCTCACTGTGGTTTTAATTTGCATCTTTTTAATGGACAGGGACTCTGAGTATCTTTTCATAATGTCTCTGGGATCTCTGTATGTTCTCCTTGGAAAAGAGTCTGTCCAGGTCCTTTGCCCACGTTTTAACTTGATTGCTTGTCTTCTAGGTGTGGAATCGTGTGAGTTCTTTATATAATTTGGAGGTCAAACCCTTGTCTGTGGTATCATTGTCAAATATGTTTTTCTCATATGATTGGCTCCATTTTCATTTTGCTGATGTTCTCTTTATCCATGCAGAAGCTTTTTAGTTTGATGTAGTGCCATTTGTTTATTGTTTCCTGTGTATACCTTGCCCTAGGGGATATATCAGGGAAAATATTGCTTGGTGGAATATCTGAGATTTTGCTGCCTGTTTCCCTCTAGGACTTTCATGGTGTCGTGACTTACATTTAAGTATTTTATCCATCTTTAGTTCATTTTGGTGTAAGTTGTTTATGATTTCTTTTTTAAAGATTTTATTTATTTATTTTAGAGAAAGGAGAAGGGATAGAGAAAGAGAGGGGGCAAAACATCAATGTATGTTTGCTTCTCATATGCCCACAACCAGGAACCTGCCCTGCAACCTAGGTGTGTGCCTTTGACTGGCAATCGAATGAGTGACCCTTTGACTCACAGGCCAGCACTCAATCTACTGAGCTATGCCAGCCAAGTCTGGTTATGATTTCTTTAAATAAACTTTCTTCCACAATCTCCCTCTCTTTTCCCTCTGGACCTCCAATAATTCTAATATAGTGTTCTAAAGATTACATAGGCTCTCTTTACTCTTTCATTATTCCTCTTATTGTTGTTGTTCTCCACTAACTGGGTTATTTCAAACTTTCTATCCTATAACCCACTGATTCTATATTCTGTTTGGTCTATTATGATATTGGTGCTCCCTATAGTAATCCATCACTATATTGTGGTTCACTTATTGCAGCTTCACTGTATCATGGGTAACCCCGCAGGTAACCCACAATACAGTGAAGCTGCAGTAAGTGAACCCGATATAGCGAGGGATGACTGTATGCTTAACTGGTAAGTACCCATATAGAATTTTATATGTTATTAAAATTACATAGGTTTAAGAGTGTAGAAAGTGTTTAAGAGCATATGAAGTGTTTATAAGAATTTGGGAAATGTTTATAAGAGTGTAGGAAGGGTTTATAAAGCCTTAAATATATATAAATAACAAAATAAATATAATACTCCTACTTTGTGGATTTTCACCATTCACGGGGGTCTCTGGAACATAACTCCCATGACAGAAAAGGAATCATGGTATTGCAGTTTTCATTACATGCATTGAATTCAGCTCCAGAATTTGTTTTATTCTTTTTTAATAATTTCTTTCTCTTTGTTAAATTTCTCATTTTGTTCATGTATTTTTTCCAGATTTTATTTAATTGTATTTCTGTATTTTGTCATATAGTCCATTGAGTCTCCTCAAAATACATAGGTTGAATCTTTATCTCATAATAGTAGATCTCCATGGCTTTGGGTTTTATTACTGGAAGACTAATATGCTCCTTTGGTAATGTCATATTTCCTTAATTTTTCATATACTTCAGAGTTTTGTGTTTCTGGTTTCACATTTGAAGTAGCAGTTAACTCCTCTAATATTTATTAACTAACTTCAGGAAAGAAATACCTTTTTTTCACTCCATTTATAGATTCTGAGGCTTTCTCAAACCTTACATGCATATACCTACTTCTTGCTCCCTCTTGTGGAAGAATTCTTAAACTCTTATGTGTTTTCTCAATTCTATAACACATCAGACTGGCTGCTGATAGCTTCTCTTCTTTTTCCCATAAATGGTATTACAGCTAAAGTTTGTGGGTTTTGCCTTGGATATAGTCCATGGTCTATTTTCTAAGCACACTCCTTGTCTGCCAGAGCTTGTTCTTGTTACCACCGTTGAGGATATACATAAGAATCTGGCTTTAGGGTGCTCATAGGCCAGGTGGGAGGATCTGTCAATTAAGTTTGTCCAGTGGCTCATGTGCAGGCTTCTTCCTGGAGTTCAGAATGCCCTCAGCCAAAAAAAAAAAAAGTTTTTTAATGACTTTCAATATTTTTGTCTGCATCTTTCCTGCTCTCCTCCCTCCTCTTAGTTATCTAGTTCCCACTTCAGTACTCTGGGTGCTGCGGGAAAGAAATGAGTTTTTCCAGCATTTGTTGACAGAGCATAGAAGCCAGCACTCACCACACTTTTCCCCTCATGGGAAAGGTTGCCCCTGGCTAGTTCATCCCCTCCTTGTGAGAAGAGCAATGTTGGCAAGGTTCTCCTTACCTTTTCCAATGCACTCAAACTGTTACTTTTGCGAGGATGGTTCTCCAACAGAGTGCTGAAACTTCTCTCTGGAAACTTGGGCTTCTATAAAGACTCTCTCCATTGGGATCTCCCCAAGCCAGTGGTCTCCAGGTGTGATCTGACAGTGTCTAAAAGAGACTGAGGCCAATCCACAGGTTTCACTTGGTTCCACAGCTCATTTTGTGGTCTGTCTGCATTATTATCCAGTGCACAAGAAGATGATACTGTTCCTGGTTTCATTGGCATATGATGATAGATCCCACAGCTCCTGCAGAAGCACTTTTTTTTTTGTTCAAGGTAGATGCCACATTATAGTTGTTAAAAGAGGGGACAAAAAAGAGACATGTGTTATGCCTCTGTGATTTTGATATTATCTTCTCCCCATTCAATATTGTGTCCTAATTGGAAAGAAAAAAAGTGAAACTATATAAATTTAAGCTATACAAGTTCTGGCATAAATGATGCCCTTTTTATTATAAAATCTTTTATTACAAAATCATAAGCATGTAATTCTGTAACATAACACTATCATACTCAAGTACACCATATGACAACTTAGGTGAAATTTTCAAATTAAAACTATAAATTATTATACCCATACTATTACCCTACCAACCACACCCAAGAAGTTCTGCTAGACCCTGTATACAGAAAAGCCTAAAAAAATTCTAAAATTCCTTAGTGCTAATAAACAAGTTTAGAAAACTTGTAGGATGGAAGATCAATATACAAAAATTAGTTGCCTTTCTGTACACTAGCAATGAACAATCTGAAAATAACATTAAGGAAACAATTTCTTGTGCAACTTCAACAAAAATAATAAAATGACTAGGAATAATTTAAACCAAAGAAGTGTTGCACTGTATACTGGAAATTATGAAATATTGTTGAAAGAAATTAAAAGTCTAAATAAATGGAAAGAGATACATGTTCCCATATTGTAAAACTTAATGCTGTTAAGATGCCAATACTCCCCAAATTGATTCATAGATTCAATGCAATTCCTATCAAAATTCCAACTGTTGTTTTTTGTTTTGCAGGAATAGGAAAGCTAATCCTCATATTCAAAGGGAATGGAAGAGATTCTAAATAGCCAAAACAATCTTGAGAGAAAAAAAACAGAAAGTTGGAAAACTCAAAGTTCTTAATTTTAAAACATACTACAGCCCTGGCTGGTGTAGCTCAGTGAATTGAGTGTGGGCTGCAAACCAAAGGGTCACTGGTTCAATTCCCAGTCAGGGCACATGCCTGGGTTGCAGGCCAGGTCCCCAATGGTGGCCATGTGAGAGGCAACCACACATTGATGTTTCTCTCCCTCTCTGTCTCCATCCTTTCCCCACTCTCTAAAAATAAATAAATATATATATTTTTAAAAAACTTACTACAGCCCTGGCTGGTATAGCTCAGTGGATTGAGTGCCAGCCTGCGAACCAAACAACCACGGTTCGATTCCCAGTCAGGGCACATGCCTGGGTTGCAGGCCGTTCCTAGCAGGGATGCACGAGAGGCAACCACACATTGATATTTCTCTCCCTCTCTTCTTCCCTTCCCCTCTAAAGATAAATAAATAAAATCTTTAAAAAAAACTTACTACAAAGATACAGTAATTAAGAGAGTATTTTTGTATACCAACAATAAAACAGCAGAACCAGAAATCAAGGAAAAAATCCCACTCTATATAGCAAAAATAAAAATAAAATACCTAGGAATAAACCTAACCAAGGAAATAAAAGACCTGTATGCAGAAAACTCCACAACACTGAAGAATGAAATCAAGGAAGACACAAACAAGTGGAAACACAGACCTTGTTCATGGATTGGAAGAATTATCATCATCAAAATGTCCATATTACCCAAAGCAATATACAGATTCAATGCAATATCTATCAAAGTACCAATGGCATATTTCACAGACATAGAACGAACACTTAAAAAGTCTATATGGAACCATAAATGACCCCAAATACCCACTGCAGTGTTGAGAAAAAAGAGCCAAGTAGGAGGGATCACAATACCCGATACCAAACTGTATTACAAGGCCACTGTAAT
>PVKM010044690.1:0-12160 GCA_004027735.1 Carollia perspicillata | reverse complement strand
CACGCAAATCTGGGCTAGCCAGAGGGCACAGGGTAGGTGGGGAGAGAGGACCTGGGCTGGGCAGGGCCTGGGCTGGGGCCGCGTCACTCCCAACCGGCCAGTCGTTGGCCTGTAACTGGCTGTGGATCCAAAGGAAGGTGGAGGCCAGCTCGGTCCGTGCCTGCTGCTGCTCGGTACTCAGCTGGTCACTGTAGACCATCTGCAAGGAGTGCTAACCTGGTTAGGGACCACTCAGGCCAGGTAGTCCCAGGGCACCCCTTTAGCTTTTTCCCCTGACCCTGGGGCTAGGCTCACCAGGTGGTAAAGGTCCAGGGCTTCCTGGAAGGCTGCCTTCAGTTTGTGTACGACGGTCTCCACACTGCTCAGTGCGAGGGGAGCTGGGGAAAGGACTGCAGCTGGCACCCCAGTTGGCACCCCAGCTGGCACAGCCCCGCAGTGTTCGGGGCTGTCCTGGACCACACCGAGCACATCTAGGAGTAGAGAGCAGGGAATGAGAAACATACCTCTACTTTATAGCTGATCCAAGAGACCAGGGTGGCTGGGCTGATCCCAACTGTTGTCCCTCAGCCTGGGATACTTCCCTCAGTCCCCAAGGCTCCCGTCCCTCCCCTCCTGCCGGTCTCTGCTCAAAAACCACCTTCTCTCCGAAGCCTTTCGTTGCCATCCTGTTTACAACTGTAACCACTGCCCCCACTTCTCACCCCCTGGAACCTCTCTCTCATTCCTCTCCTGAGCACGTATCACTTCGTGATACACTGAACACTTTCCTCACACATTTAGTCTGGGCATCTTCCCCAGTTAAGGTGGCAATTCTCTGTAGTCTCGTTTACCACCACAGCCCATCCGTGTCCTCGGGGCCTAGAACAAAAGCCCAGTACATACAAAGCGCTCACTAAATAGCTCAGTAACTGAAGCAATGAACGAACGAATGAATGAACGAGCAGCACAGCACCTGTGGCCAGGTCAAGCGCCCACCTTGGGAGCTGAGCTAGCTGTCACACGGGATGAGCTTTGGAGGCAACGCCCTAGCCCAAGCAAGGGTGACACTCACCAGGGGTGAGCTCCAGGAGGGAGGCGATGCCACCAGGGCCCTGTGGCATGGCCTCTGGAAGGGAGAGGCCATCGGGGTGGGCAGGGGTGTTGAGGGGCCCAGGGGCCAGAAGCCTTGGGAGAAAGGTGGAGCTGTGGAGCCTCAGGGAGCTCACATCTAGGGGAGCTGGGAAGCTAGCTGTTGTAAGCGTGGCATCAGGCTGCGTGGCCACAGGTTCCTGGGCCCCAACACAAGTAGTAGGTGACTCCTGTGGGGGTGGGGGCAGTAAGAGCCTGTCACAGACACCCCACAGGGTCTGTCTGAGGCTGGCCCGGGCTTCATGGCTGCCCTGGGACGTCAGGGCAGGCTCTTGGCCCTTGCTGTCAGAGGTGGGTGCTGCTATACTGCTGACGATGGCCCGACCCTCCCGGTCCAGGGAGGCCAGCTCCCCCATGGACGAGGGCCTGCAGAGGGGTCTAGTCAATTCAGCCAGGACAGGGTCCTCGCTGTCCTCAAGGGAGATGCTGTGTGATATGTGGGCACAGGAGCTGGCAGCAGCCTCCACGTAGGAGCAGGTAGCGGGGCTGTGGAGGCCTGGAGTGGGTAGGGCGGTGGATGTCAGAGGCTTCCTGTCTGTGGGCAGCAATGAGAAAGAGGGGACGCAGGAAGCCAGTCCTGTGAGGCATGAGGCTGTAAAGGAAGCAGCTGGTTCACTCTCACACCCAAGCCACAGAAACGATAGACAGGGTGGCCCCACCCCAGGGTGGCTGCAGGGTCTAAGTGGACCGTGCCCATGGCCACCCGTGGTTCATCTGAGCACCCAGGGCCATTTGCTGAGAAAGCTCAGGGCTGTTGACTAGGGATGGTGACACTCACTCCGTGGGTACCAGGCCTCCAGGGTGTCAAGGGGCTCCTTAGCCTTCCCCTCAGAGAGGACCTGCAAGCACGGCCATGAGTGAGGACAAGGCCTCCCGGCTCCCAGTCCTATGTCCCGAGGAGGTAGCTCAAGTACTCACGTTGGTCCTGTCCGGGAAGGCACAGCCAGTACCTGCTCTCAGAGGCTCTGCTCTGGGCTGGTTCTCCCCGAGGTCTATGACTTTGACCTCTGGGGACTTCAGAAGGTTCAAGGGCAGCCGGAAAGGGAAGGCGTGGTTGAGCCTGTGGGAGGAGACCAGGCAGTCGTGCCTGCCCTGGGGGGTGCCTGAGGGGACTCAGCCCCACCCTGGGGGAATACAGAAAGCTGGAAGGTTCACTAGATCACCAGCTTCTACCTGGATGTCTTCCGGAGGCGTGAGTGGAACTGGGCTGAGATGCTCAGCTGGGGACTTAGAGAGTCCTCATCCTCAGAGGCTGTCACATCTCTTAGGGATCTGTGAAAGAGCCCTAGGAAAGGATGCCAAGAGAGACCTCAGAATCCCTCCAGCCAATGAGTTCCAGGTCCAGGCAGATCCTCAAAAACCCCATCAACAGACAACACAGAGCAACTGTAGCAGGAAGAGGAAACCGTGCGGCTTAGTCCTTAAGATAAAACATATGCCTTCCCACTAACCTCAGCAGCCCTGCTGAGGAAAGCCCTACACCAGAGATGCCCACACTGTGCCTAGCACTGGATGGTCCTCCAAGGCAGGGCCAAGAGGGGCGGGGCCCTACCCTCAGGGTGGGCGTCAGTAAGTGTCTCAAAGTGGTGGCGGAGAAACTTCTCTTGCTCGGGGGTCTGGGGCAGGGAGCCATTGGATATGCCTGGTACCTCGGGCTGGGACAACTCTTCTGCGGCTCCTGGGCATTCTGTGGGGAGGCAGAGGGGGCAGGCAGGACAGAGTCTTCAACACCGTGAGTCATGGCAGGCGCCCTGACAAAGACACCAGACACTTCACCATGGAGAAAGCTGGACCCGCCCAGCACACACCTTGTTGCCACCACGCCGAGAAGGAAAGACTGGTGGCTCTGCCTTCCAGGTGAGCCTTGGTGGGCAAGTGTACAGCTGATGTGGGGCCCGTGCCTACGTAGCACGACCGTCCCCTAAGCCAGGCCCGGGTACTGCCCTTCCTTGTGCCTGGCCCCCATTTACCTGGTATGGGGATCACTGTCACGTCAAATCGAGGGTCTGGGTCCAGGTGTGGAGGGGAGGAATGGATGGGGGCGGAGGTACATTCCAAGTAGGCCTCGGAATCCCCTGAATCTAAAGGAGCAGAGAGGGGACGGTGTCGGGGAGTCAGAAGCCCAAAGCCAGGCTCTCTGCTGGGTGAGTCAGGTAAGTGGCTCAGCTTCTCAGGGCTGCAGTTTCCCCCTCTAGAGAACAGGGATGATACTACCCGCCCCCTATTTTTATGGACAAACAAGATTACACTTGTAGGAAGTGGCAGAGCTGGGCTTCCCGTTGGTGGGCAGTTGGGCTCCAGAGTCCTCCGGTAACATCAGAGGACCGTATCTGTCGTCTGCGACACTCTTGAGTTTCAGGAAGGCTGGGTCAAGGCCATCGTCAGTGCCCAGAAAGGAGCCTAGCCGGAGGAAGAGGCTACGGCAGGGTCCTTGCCTGGCCCTCACTCACCCTCGAGTCTGCTCTGATCCTTTGAGCCCGTGGAGGAGACCGAGGGGTAGAAGTCACCTCGCTGGTCTTCAGGTTCCCCCTGCACCCCTTTCCAGCTGCACTTGCTGCAGTGCCAATAGGGACAGGGTGAGGGGATGATAACACGCTAGTTAGTCAACAGCTGGCCCCCACACAGAACCCTGAGGCATCTGCACCCTGCTCCCCTTGGGTGCACTGCCTTGCCTCTCCTGCCTCCTCCAGAGGCTCCCTTCCCCCAGGAGTCCCTTGTACCTCCACCTAAATACATGGAAGCAGGCTGCAGGGCTGGGCTCGTGTTCCATCAGGTCCCCACCCTACCCCTTCCTCCCCACTCCCACAGGCCCACTGGGAGAGCGGTTCTTCCAGAGCATGCCTGTCAGGGGAGGCTTCCTCTCTCCAGCTAAGACGCCCCTTGGTGCAAAGGACACTTACCTGTCTGTCTCTGGGACAGGCACCTCGGCCTCCAGGGAGATGATGACCTCTCTGGCTTCAGAAGACTCCCTCTGTAAGGGCAGGAAGGAGGGATTCCTACGGCCATCTTCCTGGGGACTCTCTGACTGTGGGGTAAGGAGGCACAGCCATCTGAGGCAGCTGTGGCGACCAGGACGCCAGCAAGCGTCTGAGTGTTACAGCAAAGATGTCTGGGATAATGGCAGCCCCACCGTGGGATGCTCACCGTGCACCAGGGCTGGGGCCAAGACCCTTGTCTGCCATGAGCTCACTCCACGCCCAATCGCATTCTAAGAGTCTATTCATATGAAGTTCGAGAACAGGCAAACCAGTCCATGCTGAGAGAGGTCAGAGTGCTGCTTACCTTGGGTTAAAGTACTAACTGGGAAGGGAACAGGAGTCTTCCTGGAGGTAGAGAATGCTCTATATTTTGACCTGAGTGGTGCATATATACATAGGTATATACACAGGTAACAATTCTTCAGGCTATTTACCTAAGCTTTGTGCACATACCTGCATGTATATTATGCCACAATAAAAAGAAAACACATACAGGATTTTTTTAAAAAGAATTTTGCCCTGGCTGGTGTGGCTCAGTGGATTGAGTGCAGGCCTGCGAACATTAGGGTCGCCGGTTCGATTCCCAGTCAGAGCACATGGCTGTGTTGCAGGCCAGGTCCCCAGTAGGGGGCATGCGAGAGGTAACCACAATTGGATGTTTCTCTCCCCTTCTTCTTCCCTCCCTTCCTCCTTCTCTAAATAATAAGTAAATAAAATGTTTTTTTCAAAGCAATAGTGTTATTTGGAAAATAATAAAATAAGAGCTAAAATTTCTTTAGCACCTCAAATGGGACCAGTCCCTGTTCTTAGCAGTGGCTGTCTGTAAAAGTCTGAGGGCTTTTTTTTAAAAAAATAAGATTTTATTTATTTTTAGAGAGAGGGGAAGGGAAGGAGAAAGAGTGGGAGAGAAACATCAGTTGGCTGCCTCTGTACATGCCCCGACTGGGGACCGAACTCACAGTGCAGGCAAGTGCCCTGACAGGGAACTGAACCAGCCACCTCTTGCTTTGCGGGATGACGCCCAACCAACTGAGCCACACGGGTCAGGGCTGAGGTGTATTTTTTAACGACCGTTTTTAAGAAATATTTTTGTCCTCTTTTGTTTTTACGTCTCTATTTTTGAAAACTGAAGCCCACAGAGGCAAGCCTTGCTCTAATTCGCGCAACTGGGAAGAGGGAGGGCCAGTCTCCACTTGCTCGAATACCCTCCACTCAGGCACAGGCCTGCTCTTGGGCCCAAACTCTTAACTCCCAAGGTGACCCACCTCCTAGCTTCCTGCTCTGCCCTAGGAAGTCTCACTCTGCGCCGGGCCTGGGGCTCACCCTCCAGCCCCTGCCATCTCAGGTCATCAGGTAATCCATCTCAGGTAATCAGGTAATCACGTCCCTTGGGTGGGACAGTCAGCCATATTTTCAAGATGAGAGTGCTGAGGCCCCAAGTCCTGAGCACACGGTAGTGCAGGGGCTCTAGGCTGGGCTAGGGCAGGAAGTCCTTACCTCACTCAGCAGACCTGCCAGGCTCCGCGGCTCCACTGTATCCAGAACAGAGTCCCCCAGGCTGTCAAACTTCATGGGGGTAAAGAAGCAATCCAAGTCATGGACATTCAGGATGGTCTTGAGGGGCTCCTGGTCAGCTCGCTCTGCCCAGCGACCATGTGGCTGGTAGCTGTGCTTGGTGCGGAACGCTGAGCCATCCACCACATCGTCATCTCCCAGCTGAGGGTGACAGGAAGGTCAGGCAGCAAGCCAACTGATCGCCAACCCGATGAGAGCCAGCGACACTGCACGAACCTCACCCAGGCTCTAGGCTTTAAACACTACTCAGAAACAACTTCCACACCTCC
This sequence comes from Carollia perspicillata, assembly GCA_004027735.1. Lineage (NCBI taxonomy): Eukaryota > Metazoa > Chordata > Mammalia > Chiroptera > Phyllostomidae > Carollia > Carollia perspicillata. The sequence continues at coordinate 6,210 of PVKM010044690.1, read as the reverse complement.
ACCTCCAGCCTGAACCTTGCTCCCAAACTTCAGAAGTACGCGTGCAACTTCTCTGCAGCTCCACATGGACATTTAGCAGATATTTCAAAGCGAATACGTTTAGAAGTGATTCCCGACGCCCCAAACCTGCTTTTCCTAGAGCCTTCCCTATCTCAGCTATTCTTTCCAGTCGCTCAGGCCCCAGACCCTGAAGTGGTCTTTCATTCCCCTCTCCTACTCTGTCCCTCATGTTCCACATTGTAGTTCTTCAGCAAATTCTGTTGGTTCTGCCATTCAAACACAGGCAGGGCACAGCCACTTCTCCGAGACCCCATCCTGGTCCAGCCCACTGCTGCCTATTGCCACGACTGTTGCTTGAGAGCCAGTGAAGGCTGGGCATTTGAGAACTCAGGCTCTGGAGCCAGCCTGCCTACAGTCCATCCCACGTCCTATGATTCCTGGCTGTGTTACCCTGGACAAGTCACTTAACCTCTCTGGGCCTTGGTTTCTCTATCTGTGAAGTGGGGACAGGAACAGCGCCTACCTCAATCAGAATTAAATGAGATCATAAATGTAAAAGACGTAGAACAAAGCCCACACAGAGTAAGTGTACAGCGATTACTTGCTGAATGTAATTCCGACTGTCATATGCACTGATAAGGGGAAGCTCGGGAAACTGAGAGAGCATGTCCGCATGCCCTGACCTGGTCTGTAGGGAAGGGGATGGCAGGGGAGTGTTTCCCTGTATGCTCTGATCTGAGGTCTGACATTGCTGCAACCTAGGGCTTAGAATTCTGCCACCAGCCTCCCACCTACTAGCTGGTCGTCTGCCTCTCTCCCAAGAAAACGATCATTAGTTCAATATTAACATCATCTGGATCTCTCTCTTCCTCTCACAGGCCAATCATTTGGCTCCACCTTCAAAATCCCTCTAGAACCCAACCGTCTTGTTCTTCCTCCCGGTCCAGCCTCCAATTTCTCCAGCCAGGACCATCTCGGCAGTCTATGCCCTAGGCTGCCTGCTTCCTCCTCAGAGACTGTTTCCAACAAGCAGCCACAGGGACCTGTTCGCACATGAGTCAGACCATGGCCACCCTCGGCTGTGAGTCCTCCATCGTCTCCGGCTCACTCGGTGCAGTGGGGGAAAAAAATAAGTGGAGAAGGACAACAAGGAGTATGGAGGGAGTGCACCACGACCCAAGTGGCCCCGCACCATCTGGCCCCCACTGCCCTGCTGAGCCCTTCTTTCATTCCACCCCTTATCTACCCTCAACCCAGGCACCTCAGTGCCCATGGACTTTCTCAAACATGCCAAGCACCATCCTGCCTCATGGCCGTTGCCCTTGCAGACTGGTCTCTCTGCCTGCAAAGTTCTCACCCACGATCTGCATTTCTCACTTCACTTTCCTCAGATATCACCTTCCCAGGGAAGCCTTTTCTGTTTACCCTAAAATGGTCACCCTCCCCCAATACTCCCTCTTTTCCTTCTCAGTACTGTTTTTCCTTCCATAGCACTTAGGTTACTATGGACATCGTCCACCTCCCACACAAGAAAATGAGCTTGTGAAGGAAGAAGGTTTGTCTGCCTTATTTGTCACTGCGTCTCATGGCCAGAGCAACGCCTGGCAGAGGGTGGGTGCTCAGTAAATGCACGTTGCACGGACGAAGGGCCATCAGAGCTGAGACTAGAAGGGAGACAGGGTCCTCCAGGGAGAAGAGAGATATAGAAGGGGAAGTGTTCCTAGAAGAAACGAGATCGTGGAGGATGGCACCCTTGCCTTGCCAGCCCCCAGGCATCCCAGACTCACCAGCCGCTTTGCCCAGAGTGGCAGCTTGCCATTGGTCAGCAGGCACGGAGGATCTGAAGAGACACATGGAATCCATAAAAGGACAGTAAACAACCCCACAGACAAATGGGCAACGAACACGAACAGGCAATCTTCCAAACACCACAGGAGTCCACGGACGCACCAAAAGATGCTCAGCCTTACTAATTGTCAGGGAAATGCACATCTGCACAATGGGATGTAATGTTTTGCCCCTAAGATCTGACAAAATTAAAATGCTTCATATTGTCAAATGCCGGCAGAAATATGGGGGAAAGAGCTTAACACTGACTGCCGGGGAGGGGCAGTCAGGAGGACCGCCGGGGTTTTCTTTTAAAAGAAAAAGTGCACTAACCCCAGGGCCCAGCAGGGCCAGTCCTTGGCCTCTGTCCTGGAGAAGCGCTCTCAAGCATGCCCAAAGAGGAGGCCCAGGCACTTAGCCTCCTTCACAACAGTGTGAAGTCGGACAAAACCTAAATGCCCACCCAGAGTGAATAACGTAAGATACCCTACTATGCTGCTGGTCAAAAGAGGGAGGCCTCTGCTTGGTATCCACCAGCGTAGAGGGGGATAAGAGACTACTGAGAGGAAAAAGAACAATACGTGTAGTATACTACCATTTAGGGACATAAATATGTGTTTCCTATGGATATATACATATGTGTATAATGTTCAGGAAAAGTCCTATAAAGATTCACAGGAAACTGGTAAAAGTGGTCATCCCTCCACCCGGCCAGCAGTGGGCAGATGAAGAGACGTCCGGCCCAAGATGGAGGCGCAGGTAAACACACTGCACCTCCTCACACAACTATGACAAAAATTACAGCTAAACTACAAAACAAACATCACCCAGGTTCGTCAGAAAACCGAGCTGTGTGGAAGTCTGACAACCAAGCATTTGAAGGAGTCAAATTCATCCAGACAGGTGCCTTTTCTACAACAGGCCATGCTACTAAGACAGGGAGTCAAAGCAGCTCTACCTAACACACAGAAACAAACACAGGGAGGCTGCCAAACTGAGGAGACTAAGAAATGTGGATCAAAGGAAAGAACAGAACAAAACTCCTAAAAAGGAAAAGAGCTAAATGAAATGGATGTAAGCAACCCAACAGACGCACAATTCAAAACGAGGGTGATCAGGTGCTCAAAGAAATCATTGGGTACTGCAATAGCAAAGACAGACCCAGGCAGAAATGAAGGCTGCATTAGGTGACATAAAGAAAAATCTATAGGGAACCAACAGTGGAGGAGATGAATCAGAGATTCAAATCGACGATCTGGAACATACGGAAGAAGAAAGCATTCAATCAGAACAGCAAGAAGAAAAATGAATTCAAGAAAACGAGAATAGAGTAAGGAGCCCCTGGGACATCTGCAAACATACCAACATCTGAATCACAGGGGTGCCAGAAGGAGAACAGGAAGAGTAAGAAATTGAAAACTTATTTGAAAAGATAACGAAATAAAACTTCTGGAATTTGGTAAAGGAAACAGACATACAGGTCCAGGATGCATGAAGAGTCCCAAACAAGTTGGGCCCAAAGAGGACCACACCAAGACACATCACAATTCAAATGCCAAAGGTTAAAGATAAAGAGAGAACCCTAAAAGCAGACAGTTACCTACAAAGGAGTCCCTGTAAGACTGTCAGCTGATTTCTCAAAAGATACTTTACAGGCTAGAAGGGACTGGCAAGAAGTATTCGAAGTGATGAAAAGCAAGGACCTACAACTTAGATTACTCTGTCCAGCCAAGTTATCATTTAGAATGGGGCGGCGGATAAAGTGCTCCCCAGATAAGGACAAGTTAAAGGAGTTTCATCACCAAGCCATTCTTATGTGAAATGCTAAAGGGAACTATATAAGAATAAGAAAAAGAAGATCTAAATGATGAACATTAAAATGGCAACCAATGCACGAGTATCAACAACCAAATCTAAAACACAAAGCAAACAAGCAGAACAGGAACAGAATCATGGATATGGAGATCATCTGGAGAGTCATCCTGTGGAGGGCAGGGGGCAGTGGTGTGGGAGAATGGGAGAAAAGGTACAAGGATTGAGAAGTACAACTTGGTAGGTACAAAATAAACAGAGGGATGTTAAGAACAGTAGAGGGAATGGAGCGGCCAAAGAACTTACATGCATGACCCATGGACGGGATTGCTGGGGGGAAGTGGGTTACAGGGTAGAGTGGGGCAAAGGGGTAAGAACTGGAACAGCTGTTAACAGCAAAATCAATAAAATACATTAAAAAAATTTTTTTAAAGAGTGGTCACCCTGGAGAAGACACTGGGCCAGGAGTAAGGGTGGAGACAAAGAACATTAACTTATCCTGATTTTTTTTCCCAAGGCTGAACACTCACATTGCTGTTGCCTGGCAATCAGCCATCTGCCCATCTGTGACCCTTGTTGGTGGAGCCCACCACCCACACTGAAAGCGCCTAGTGCTGATCACTATTCCCAGCCTATCCCATAGCTGGAGCAATCGTGACCAGTGGGACCTGAGAGAAGCCTGTCAGGGGCTTCTGGGACAATATTCCTTTCTTTCTCTCTCTTTCTAAAGATTTTATTTATTTTTTAGAGAGAGGGGAAGGGAGGGAGAAAGGAGGACAGAAACACTGATCTGAGAGAACCGCTGATCAGCTGCCTTCTGTATGTGCCCTGACCTGGGACAGAACCTGCAACCCAGGCACGTACGTGCCTTGACCAGGAACCCAACCAGCAACCCTTCAGCTTGCAGTCTGGCACTCAGACCACCGAGCTGCACCAGCGAGGGTGGGAAATGTGCCTTTCCAAGGGGTAGTCTGGGAGGAAGTGTCCCATTCAAGCACGCCTCTGATGCCTGGAACTTAAGCAGCCTTCTTGCAACCATGAGAGCCTGTGCCAAGGCACTATGCAGAGAAGTAGAAATTTATAGAGAGTCTGGCCTTTTATAAAGTCATTAAGCTACTACTCTCCCTTTCTGCCTCAACACCAAAATCTGTTCTGTCTTCTGGTTAACGTGCTCTGTTTTTCCCTGGGGCACCTACATCCCTCCCTCTCAGGAAAGGAAGCCTGTCTGACAGCAAAGCCAATGTGGAGAAAAGTAGAGCCAAAACACAGAAAATAAATACACCCCTTTAACATCACTTGACTACCTGGATGCAGCTATGCCTGAAGCCATCCTCCCACATTTTCAGGTACATGAACCAATGAACTCTTTTTCTAGCTACGTCAATGAGAGTCTGGTTGCTGCTACACTGAGAAAGTCCTGATCAACATGATTACTGAGCTTCGGCGTGTGTCAGGTACTGAAAACGAAGTAGTGGGCGAAATCCAGCCATGACCCCTACACTGCCAGAGGTCAAATGAGGGCCCCTTTGGATGGATTGGTTTTCCAACCTGGATCCAAGCTCTCTTTGGATGGTGTCTTCAGCAGCTCTTCAGGTTCACACTCTTCCTCCAGCTCATCCTCTGTCTGCTCTCCAGGGCTTAGGGAGCAAATCATGCTGGATGTATATGTCTCCTGCCTGAAGCCAGGAATGAGGAAGGCAAGGAGAGAAATAGGTAAATGGGGTCCTAGAGGGATGTGCCTAGGGCCAGGGCCCTGTGCTGGGTTCCACATGAGCCTTTGGTGCTGGGAGGTCTCACCTGCCACACCCACCCTGCTAGAAATATATCACCATACTAAATGAGGTATAAGGAAGGCTGAGCTCAAAAAATAAGAAACTCCAAAGGCCACATCAGTGGGACCTTTGAAAAACAAAATAGTGGGGCTTGAGTACTGAGGTGCTGGGATCTGTTTGGGGAAGCAGGGGGTAGCGATGAGATTTTAGGTCCTTTGGAGTACAGGAGACTACATGCTTGACCCAAGGTGGGCACTGGAGCCAGGACCCTGCTCTGGCCCCAGGGTAGGGCGTGAGACTCAAAACCGAGAGCCACAGGTAGCTGCTCTCTCCCTGGGTGCCTCTATATGCAAGCCCTCAAGCCCACTGCCGGATAGGCGGCACATGTTAAGGCCAGGTCCACATGGGGAGGCAATGACAAAGCCTCAAGACAGAGACAGGGACAGCTCCAGGGGCAGGAGAGAGAAAAAACCTACAATTTCCCACTAAAACCGAGACCTCCAAACCAAAATCCCAAATAAAAAACTAGACCGTAAATTCACTCCAGATAAAAGTGGCCTTACAGCATGAGAACTTTAAAGAGGAAGAAGGCATCTCAGTGACACTGGACCCTTCCCTGACCACCTCCCTCCTGGGTCAGGGGCTCCCTCTGGTCTCCACAGCCTCCTGGGGCTTCCTACATCACAGTACTCACAGGCTCTCCAAGTACTTTGCATTTCCGCTGCGAAACCCTTCTCATATGTGTTATTATAACTTTGTATTCAAAGTCCATCTCCTCCCCAAGGACATACAAAAGGCA
>PVKM010044689.1:0-12153 GCA_004027735.1 Carollia perspicillata | reverse complement strand
GATGAGACTCCCAGATTTGGAGCTTGGACAGCTGCATGGATAGGGAGCCATCTACCATGAAGAGAAAGACAGAGAGGGATGGAATTGCTCGGAGCAACGAGAGAAAGCTAGGAGGAGTGGAATCAGGGTCTGTTTTCTCTCTGTTAGGTTCAAAAAACTTATCAGACCTCTTCAACTATTTACTGAGTCTAGACAACAGTGTAAAGATGACCAAAACAAAGTAGGGGAGAAGAATGGATACGTCAGAATTCAAGATAAACTGTTAAGTAGTTAGTACAAAGACAACATGAAAGTATGGGAGATAGGATACAACATGTTGGCAGGCATGGGCCTCTGGAAAGGCTTCATGGAGTAGGGAGGCTACGAGTTAAAATTCAAAGGATGGATAGACTTGAACAGGCATCATTGGGGGGTGGATAGATTCTAGACAGAGAGGCAAAACTGAAACTAAGATTCTTTAAAAGTGAGCCATGCTCAAGGAAGGTTGAACAGACAACTGTCATTAAGATTCAATGTATGTTAGGGGAGGACGGTGGAAGACCCTGGAAAAGTAGGTAGAGTCAAATTATGAGAGACTTCGAGGCAGGCTGGGGTGATACGTTTTATCCTGTGGCCTAGAGTGGATGGGGGGAGAGAGAGCAGTTCAAAGCAGAGAAGTGACTTGCTTAGAGATACGCATTAAGGTCACTCTGGCAACAGTGTTTGAAAAGTGGTGGTGATGGAAAGCAGAAAGGGGGATAAGGAGGAAGCCAGTTCAGAGATTATCCTAGTCTAGATGAGGGGTAAGGTAAACCTGAAGAAAAGCATTAGGAATGAAATGAGGGGACAGATGAAGCAGTCTGGAGACTTACAGATAGGGTTTGGCGGTTGGTTGATTAGAAAAGAAGTCCGAGATAACTCTGAGATTGAGCATAATGTCTGGGAGAATCATGGTGCCATAAGCCAAGATCCGGGACCAGGAAGAGAAACAGGCTAGGGGAGAGAATGGAGAGCAAAGGGAATGGTGAGTCTGATTTTGGTCGTGTTTAGTTGAATGCACCAATGCGACATTAGTTTCCAGAAAGAAATGATCCATCAGTGGGTGGACATTTCGGCCCATGGTCAGGAAATGTGTCCAACATCAAAGTGAAAACTTGGGAGTCCTTGACACCAGGAATAGTAGCTCGTTGTTTATTTGGAGCTGAGTTAAATCCTTTGCATAATTATCTTATTCCCTCCTCCGTAACAGCCCCAAGAAGAGCAGGATGTCATTATTTCCATTTTACAAATGAGGAAGTTGAAAGTTCAGGGAAGCTAAACCACTTGCTCAAAGTTACATACGATTAAATGATAAGGTCAGGATTTGAATTCACACACCAGAGTGTTGCCCTACGTGGTAAAACTATGGGCAAAAGGGGCTCTGGGTCTCTCGGGTTCCCTCATTGACTCTGCTCAAATGTCCACAGAAATTCAGGACCAAGTGGACCTCATTCACCCAGCTCACAAATAATGGTGACTAAAGTCCAGAGGGGGAATCGATTTACCCAAGATTACAATGCAGTTCCAGTGGTCTTTCTCACTACGCCGTGGACAAAACCTGAACTCCGGTCTCCATATGCTCTGGCTTCTCCGTCTCTCCAACCTCATTATTTCATTCTCCCTCACAAGACAAGCACAGTCCCAGCTCAGTGCTTCTGCATTTGCTGTTCTCTCTGCTCTTCCTCGTATATTTCTATGACTCTGTTTTTCTATCAGTAGGTCCCAGATCCAATATCACTCCTCCAAAATGCGTGCTCAGACAAGCTAACCCATCATAATCCCCTCCTATCCACTCCCAGTCATTGTACATGGTTCGATTTTCTTCCTGGAGGTCATGGCTATCTCATGGCACCTTATTTACCTATTTGATAATTAATATCCAATCTTCACCTGCTAGAATATACAGCAGCATTGACTGTATCCCCAGAACTTGAAACAGAATTTAGCAGAGTGAGTGGTGAAAGGTGAAGTGAGAAAGACAGGACAAGGGAACTTCCCGTGGGACAGAGGGGCATTTGTCCATGCCTTTATTAATGGAGCACCAAACCAGGCCTACTTTGAGCCCCAACTTCCTCCACCATGACATTTGTATCCCATGGACTAAATGAGAGAGTCGTGGTGTAGGAAAAGTTGTAGGCTCACTTCTAGAATAAAGAGAGTAAGATCATGCCAGCCACCACAGCCAGGCCTGGCCATCTAGGACCACGACACCACTGCTGCATGTGTCTCTGAGTTCATGGTCCTCCATCCCATTCTGTCTTATCTTCTTCTCCTTTAATGTCCCATGTCCCCATCACATGGGCCACCCCTATGCTGCCTCGTATCTGCCTCCTCTCCTTCATCACCCCAGAGGGCTTCTTCCTTTCATCTCCTCCACCCCCTTATCTTACCTTTGCCCCCAAGCCCACCCATCTGTGCTTCAGTTCAGCTCCCTGCCCCTTATCAGATGTCCCTCTCTCCATCACGGCCTCCTTATCTGCTCATCCCCTCACCCACATGCATTGTTATTTTTTGTCTTCTTGATAGAGGCCCACAGTCAACAGCAGACACTCAGAGACTTGCATTCCAGGCTCTGATGGCCAGGCTGAGGGAGTGAATGGCAGACCTTCAGAGTCGGGAGGAGGGCATTTCTGGGAGTACAACCCCTGGCTTCACTCAAAAACCAGGATGGAGGCTTTGGAATCAGTCTGGATAAGAATCCTGCCTCTGGAGCTGGAACCATTTTTCATCATGTACTGGGGGATGCTAGGGAAATAGCTTCAGCCTCCCCGAGCTACATCTGCAAAACAAGCTTAAGAATCCCTCCCTCCAAGGATCAAGGACAGTACTTGACAAAGGCTAGCCACATTCTGGAGACTGTGTGCTCACTTTTCCCCTCTGTAGGTATACAAAGGTGCCTGTATTAACTCCTATAATTATGGACTCCTGTGTAGCTGTGTAACTCCTAGTGATCCTAGAGGCTGTAATTGTTGACATCTATATTCTACAGATGATGGAACTGAGATGGAGAGAAGCTGACTGACTTGCCTGAGGTCACAGTCTCCCACAGTTGACCTTGAGGGGATCCCACCCTTCCACATAGTGAAGCAGCTCTCAATACTGTGGAAGGAACCCCTCAGCACCTTCACCTGGCAATTGTCTGCCATGATGATTCTAAATTTCTAAGCCAAATGAAGCCAGTGATGGCCTTCCCCTACCCTGGGGACATCTGCTTGGGTCCCAGGACAAAAGGTGAAGGCGAGCACTGAGTTTCCTCTAAAGAAATGGGAGGGTCCAACTTCTTCTATTAGAACCTCAGGAAATGACTTCAGCAGCCCAGCTTGGCCAGTTTTCTGGTGTTAATCATTTTCTCACACCCAAGAGCGCCTTCTCCCCACCTCCTGAGCCATATCCACCTCCTGAGCCTTACTCTTCTTGACTATAATTAGGGATGTCACCCGGGTGTTGCTGTGGAAAGCAACACCAAGAGCCCTTCACACACCTGCTCTGGGAGGCAGCAGTAGCCCAGCTCTGAGCTCAGCACAGAACCAGCTGCTGCCAGCTTTCCCAGCAGGGACAACAGGCCCGCAGAAGGTGTGGGTGTCATTGCACTGCATAATAAAGCAGAAACAAGCAGCTGGAGCTGGTGATCACACTTCTGGGGCCAGTCTCCAGCTGCCGGAGAGAAAGGGTTTTTAGGGACTACCTACTGCAGCCAGACAGCTTACTTTTTGAAACAGGAAACTGAGGCCCAGACAGGGGAAATGCCTCACCCAGAATCACACAGGACTAACTCACTGCTAGCATGAGAACCCAGGTTTGCTACCTCCCCAGCCAATGTTCTCTACTCCCCGCCCCCACTGACATTTAGGATAGTAGTTTTTAACCAGGGTGATTTTGCCACCCAGGCAACATTTGGCAACATTTTTGGTTATCTCAACTAGAGAAGGGGGGGGGGGAAGGGATAAGATTCAGCTAAAACTTTTACAATACGCACAGTAGCCCCCAACAGCAAAACTTACCCAATCCACAATGTCCATAGTGCCAAGGTCAAGAAACCCTGGTTTAGAAGCACTGTCACAGGGGTGTGACTACCAGTCCCATCAAATGCCATTTTACGAATGTTCAAGACATCTTTGAAAATTACTGGGTTTGGACTACAAAGTTCTAACAGTACACTGGTCATAAGGGCTCCCATGTGGCCCAATGACTCCTAAGGAAGATCATTCCTCGCATTTCCCTACTTCTGTGACCCTATCTCCACATATCAAATCCCACTCATCCTTGAGGGCCAGTTCAGAGTCACCACCTCCAGGAAGGAATCCCTAGTTTCTCCTGCTGGGAATCATCTCTCCAGAGAAAATAATTAACACCAGAAAACTGGCCAAGTGGGGCTGCTGACCCCCAGCAGTACTTAAGCAGTTTTTCTGACACTGAGAAGAGCCCACTTTGTGTTAGAGTTAGAAGTTAGTATAATTCAATGTCAAGTTCTTGGGCTCTGGAGTCTAAAGCCCTGGCTACCCACTTCCTAGTTGTGCAACACTAGGCAGGTTGCTTAACTACTCAAAGCCCAGATTGCTTTATTTGTAAAATGGGAGTGCGGGTGGTAATATACCTGCCTCACAGAATTGTTGTGAACACATTATTCAATCCATGTAAAGCACTTAACATAATCTCTAACACATGGTTACTGTGCAATGAAAGTTAATCATCAAAATAATTACATATGAATTAATCATGCCCCTAACTAGACCATGGTCTCTGTCAAGTAAAGACTCTATAGCCCCACCCTACTGCCACTTTACCTAACACATAACCCCGCAAATTACAGTGTGTTTTTTGTTGTTGTTGTTCAAGTACAGTTGTCTCCATTGTCCCACCATCACTTTTCCCCAACCCCCAATCCTAACCCCATTTGGATTTGTCTATGGGTCCTTTGTACATGTTACTTGATGAACTGTCAAAAACAATGTTACTTCAGCATCCTAGATCATGGTCATGCCTATGACATGTGATGTCCTTCCTGTCTAGCCTTGCTCAGTGCCCTTAAGAAGCTGCCATGACCCTCTCTCTCTCTCTCTCTCACACACACACACACACACAAGGACACATTCTGGTGCATCTCCCACCTTGTCATCCCTGCGACAGTCTTCTGAGAATTCCTAGGCAGAACCTACAGCAAGGTTTCAAACAATCATCACATCGACATTTTGGGCTAGGTAATCCTATGATGTGGGGGACAGCCCTGTACATTGTAAGATGTTTAGCAGCATCTCTGGCTTCTACCCACTAAATGCCATCAGCATTAAAAAAAAAACCTACTAAAACAATAAAAAATTGTCTCCAAATGTTGTGAAATGTCTCTGTGGGGGCAAAACTTCCCCCATTTAAGAACCTCTAGTCTTGGCCATACATCCTCAGTGGAGGTTATATCACCCCCAAGGAAGCAAAAATTGGCTCTTAGGGGACAAAAGAAATCTTATTCTTTTTATGCATAAAACACAAATATACAAGGACTTCTGGCCAAGATGGAGGCATAGGTGGAAACACTGTGCCTCCTCACACAACTGAAATTAAGGGCAACAAAGATTTAGAAACAATAACACAACCAGAACAGACAGAAAATTGAACTACAGAAGTCCAACAGCCATTCAACCAGACCGGTAAGAGGGGCAGAGTCGGCAGTTGGTGGAGAGGGAACGCAGCAGGAAAAGGCAGTGGCTGGCAGGCCCAGGAGCACTGGGGAGCATAGGTGGCATGGAGCTTGCAGACCCCAGACAGGGGGAGGAGACGAGGAGACGAGCAGAGCACGCAGGGTGGTTGGCCGACCTTGGACACACATTCACATGCAGATAAACTAGGCAAGAGTGGGCAGTGAGATGGACTGCACAGCCCAGGGCCCCAGCAATGAGAAATAAAGCCTAAAAACACTGACTGAAAAGGTGCCAGGAGAGACTCCCAGCCTCACAGGAGAGGTCATTGGGGAGACCCGCAGGGTCCTGGAGCATGCATAGGCCCACCCACCTGGGAACCAGTGCCAGGGGGGCCCAGTTTGCTTGTGGGAGGCAGCAGAGGGGACGCAAATCCAAGAGAGCACAGAACAGACTTCTTCGTTCCCTCTCTGACCCCGCCCCCACAGATAGCGTCACAACCCAGCAACTAGGTTGCCCCACTCTGGTAAACACCCAAGGCTCCATCCCTCATATGTAACAGGCCCTGCCTGACCAAAAATGACTCTAACAGAAGAAAAGCTCAAAGCCCCAGAGCCAATACTTTTAAGCGACCAAGAGATAGCCAACCGATCAGATGCACAGTTCAAAACATTGGTGATCAGGATGCTCACAGAACTGGTTGATTTTGGTCACAAATTAGATGAAAAAATGAAGGCCACACTAAGTGAAATGAAGGAAAATGCACAGGGAACCAATAGTGATGGAAAGAAAACTGGGACTCAAACAGTGAAAGGACAGCAAACTCACAGTTATTAACATCCACATCAAAACAAAAGTAGACTAAGCAGACACCTAAAACAGGAGCAGGGCCACAGAAATGGAGATCACATGGAAGGTTAGCAACAGGGGAGTGGGAGGAGGAGCGAGGGGAGAAGGTACAGAGAATAAGTAGTATAGACGGTGGGGAGAAAATAGACAGGGAGAGGGCAAGAGTAGTGTGGGAAATGTAGAAACTAAAGAACTTATGACACATGGACATGAACTAAATTGGGGGAGTGGGTGGGTGGGAGGGGGTGTGCAGGGTGGAGGGGAATGAAGGGGGGAAATGGGACAACTGTAATGGCATAATCAATAAAGTATAATAAAAAATAAAAATAAAAAAACACAAATATACATGTAGTACACAAACAAATATGCAGTGTGTTTGTGAAAACAAAATTTATGAAGAAAGAAAATTGGGGGGTGGGGAACAATCTACTAATGTTCCTGGAAGAACAATGAAAAAAGACTGAGGAATATTAGTCTAGGCAACTCATCCTTTGTAAAGTGTCATCAACTGAATAAAGCCATATGTTGTTCACATCTAATAATCATAATAAATCTTCCAAGGTCTGTGCTAAGCCCTGTGTTCATTCACTGAGGGAAGTCAGTGTTTCTGGAGCCAGTTTACAGGTGAAAGCTCTGAGGCCTGGAAGCAACCTTTGACAAGACCTGTATCACACAGCCATGAAAAGACAGAGCCAGGACTTCGAGGCAGGTCTGGCTGACCCCAAAGAGCTCCTGCTTACCTGCCACCATCCATTGGACTCAAGCATGGAGGCTTTCCCACTCACTCAAACCTGAGACTTCCCTGGGACCACACTGTGGTTTTCAGGATTTTGAGATGATAACAATGGACTGATAATTATGGACTGACTTCTCTCAGCTGGGTACCTTTATTAACTCATATCCTCCTCCTCCTAGCAACCCTGTAAGGTAGATTCTGTTACTGTTGACTTTCTGCAGATGAAGGCATGGAGACTCAGAGAGGCTGGGTTACTTGTCCAAGGTCGCATCACCCATAGGCAGAGCTGAGACTTGAACCTTGGCAGGGTGGATACAGAGCCCACAGCATGGCGACACACCCGAGGAGGTCTTCCTTCCATCCCCATACGTTCTACACAGGCACTCAAGGATGCAAAGGACTTTGGAATTTCTTGAAATAATGTTGGTCCATTGTAGCTCCTGAATGCCAATGGTGGTAAGGGTCTATACCCTGTTTGTCCATCCACACTCTAGTCAGGAAAACTGGGCCAGGAGATGGGAGGAAAATGTAGAAAGGAAGGCTGAACAGATGGGAGGGAAAAAAAGAAGGAGCAAAAATGAGGGGGAGGGGCAAGGAGGAGGGTGGTGTGGAATGAAGGGAAGAGAAGATGTAAGAAAGGAAGCTGGGACTAGGAGAAGGAGCTCAGATGCTGGGGAGGAGAGGGGAGGAGGGAACAGCAAGGCTGATCTATTTTTATGAACCTGAGTGCTGCTGATTTGCATGTTTAGCATCTCTTTGCATATTGAGGTCAGAAGGTCCAAACTCCTCATGTGAGAAAGAGCAGGAATTCATTAGTGCAGCCTTCTGGAAGGCTCTTCAAGCACACTTGCCAGGCTCTTCCCTAATGAAGGGAAAGGGAAGGGAGGAGGAGATCTAATCCTTCATCCTGCAAGAGTATCCCATGTGCTGAAGGAGGGGTCACTGGACCCCGAGTGAGCTCCTGCAGGTCACCCATACTGCTCCTACTCACTGCATCTTCCTTGGCAGGTGAGGCCTCAGTTTCCACCTTCACAAAAGGAAAGGAGGTGGGCAGGGAGTTCTGGGAGCCTGATCAAGTTAAGTAAGTTACTCCATAAGCTAATTCATAGAAAGAGCTCATACTTCAGAAGAGAAAGGAGCCAAAAGAAGATGTAGCGAAGTGATTAACAAGGCATCTCAAATGCCATACCTTTGTCCTGAAGCTCTGGTGCTAATAGGAAAAGAAGGAGGGAAAGAAGGGAAGGAGGGAGGGAGAGAGGGAGAGAAGAGGGGAAGAAGGAAGATTGGCTTCCAAACTAAATTATGCTTGTCACTTGGATTATCCTCAAGCTACCCAATGAGGTAGATAATCGAAGAATCCCAATTTGTAGATGAGAAAACTGAGGCTTGACTCGGTTATTACTTGTCCGCAGTATTAGGGCAGATCTATGATGGGAGCCCAGAATTCTCTGAGTCCATACAGTATACTCTCAACTATTACACTATCCTGACCCAACAAACACAGGCCACCAAGGAGAGTTCAGGCACATGAGATGGGAGCCAGACCCGCATTGCCTCTCTCTCTCTCTCTTTCTCCCCCTTCTCTCCCCTGGTGCATCTGCTCCATTAGCTCAGCACAGACCAGCTTGGGGAGTCATTTAGGGCTCCCCTGTATCCCCAAACCTTTGGCTTACAGGCTCTTTTGATTTGTCACAACAGGACCTCTGATCTCAGTGCTATGTGACCTCCTGTTTAGAGTCCCACCACCACCTGATTGCATTCCAGTGTCACTCAGTTCCAGTGCTCCACCAACAGGATCCTGCGTGCCCAACCCAGCCTCTGGACTCACTCCCCTTAGAAGGCCCCTGAGAGGTCCACACCTGCTCCACCTACATGTGTCCTGGAGAAACAAGGACGGGGAATACAAACAGGAAAATGAGATGCCAGGGGTTGTCCATGAGGGGGAGAGGGCATAGTTGTGCCAAGCAGTGATCAGCTTCTCTAAGAGGCCACTCTCAACGAGAGTGGCCTTTGCTCAGGCAGCCTTTGCTAAAAGGGGATTACAGTGTCTGAGCTCGAGCTGAGCTGAAGGGGAGAATAAGCAGCAAAGACAAAAAAGATCTTCAACCAAAAGAGTTGGTGACTGCCCATATGGGAAGACAGGAAGAATGCTCCAGAGCTCTTGCTGGAAAATAGCTCCTCTGCCTGCCTGCCTGCCTAATGTCTGGAGATCTACCATTAAAGACTCGGTAGATCCTTGGATAAGTCATGTAACTTTCCTCTGCATGAGAAGCATAAAAGGCAGCCCTAGACATTTTGCCCTACTGAGTGGCTAGAAAGGGTTATTAGGTTATTGTGAGCATGCATGTGAGTGTTGGAGCAGAAGCGGCTGGTTGTCTCCCCAGTATCCACTTTCCCCTTCTCCTATAAACAGATGTCTTATCTGGGCACATGGCCACCCAGCTAAAAACCAGCTTGCCCAATCTTCCTTGCAGCTAGCTGTGGATGAAGGCCAATTCGAAGCATGCAGAAGCATAGCCAAGCCCTTGAAGGGAAAAAGTAAGCTCTGCCTTTTTCTACTCCTGCTCACTGGAAAGATCCATGTGGGAGAGGGAGCTGAATCAGCCTTCTCAGCCACAAGATGGGACATGCATTTTAAGGAAGGCAGAGCAGCAAGATAGAAAGTGCCAAATCCCAAGGGCTATAGGGCTGCTCTCTCAGCCCTGATTGCCAGTGCACACATTGTTACATGGGTGAGACAGAAATTCCTTTTTTGCCAGCCAGCATCATTTGGCTCTTAACATGTTGTTCAATGCCTTTCTTGACCTCAGTTAAAGGTGCCCCCTTTGTGCCCATTCCTGTGCCAATTGGGAAGCACAGCCTGGTGCCCTTCATGGAGCGTGCACAGCAGGACCTGAGCCAGGGAGCCTGAGTACAGCTCTCACCCCAGCTACCTCTGCTGGGGAGACTTTATTTTCTGATCCCCAAATCAGAACACACGATCGACAAAGGATTTGACAGCCTGTTTGGGTAACAGGAAGTATTCTACGAGATCAGTTCTGGATGATAAAATGTCAATATTTATGGGAAGTTTCAAACAAGGACAAGAACACTAGGAATCTTAGATGCTGAGTTACACTCAAAAACCCAAGATGTGTAAAGTTTTGTTTCAAAGAATCCTGTACTCACAATCCCAACCTTTCTCTTTACCTTTCACCCCACCACCTAATATATTTAAGGTATTAAGTTTGCAACCTGTAATACAAATGAATCAAAGTCAAAAGTATCCTCAAGGGAAAGGCTAGGCTGCAGGAACCCCAGCTTAGACTTGGCCATGAGTTGTCTAGTTCAGTACTCAATGGTAGGTTCTCCATCCATCTCCACACTCCCATTAAAGAATAACTACTTAAATCCCCAGAGAAGGGGTGTCTTTTTGGCTGGGGTCAGATATGTGTCCACCCTTGGCTTTCCCTAAGAGTGGGGAAGGGGGTACCTGGACATCCTTGGCTTCCCTAGGAAAGAAGGTGAACCCTGGGAATCACTAGCCCATAAAAACACACACACATGTTGATGGAGGGTTACTGTCCCATGAAGATTTGGGGCATAGTCTTGGGAAAAACAGTGGGTACCAAGTGGCCAAGAAATCAAGAAATGGAAAGAAGTCCTCTGGATCCCCCTCATCCCCTCAAGAAATCAAAATGAAACCAAAGAAGAAAAACGAAACACCAGAGAGAAGTTCTGAAGCCAAGGGAACTGCCTTTCTCACAGAGATATCATTGCCAGTGGCATGATTTGATTTTCTAGCAATGCCTGTGATTCAGCAAATAAGAAGGAGCTGGCATTGTTAGGAGCACAGGTCACAGGAGATCATCATCAGGGTCTGAGCTCATCACCATCCTCCGAAGGAGAGCCTTGCAAGAGGGGCCTGTGGTAAATTCCCAGATGTCAGAGCCAAGGCAAGGAAAGGTCTGTTAAGGGAACAGAACAGGGTATAGTGGTCTGTTTTAGCTATTTTTCCACATTTCACACTCTCTGGCAAGATTCCATGGTGCCCCTCTTCCACCTGGACTTAGTAGCATATCTCTAGAGATGTCATTTATCTTACTACACACCCGAATGCCACTCAGTGGTCCCTGCAGACAGAGGGACCATGTTTTCTGTCGTACCATCTGGCCACTTGCTATGCTTCTCAGCAATGCCTCCTAAAAATACCCTTCTCCAGTATACCTTGTGAATTTAACAGAATAAAGAGGAAAATCAAAGTTAATCTGCTCAGATCAGCTTTCCACGGAGGGAGACTTCTGTAACATGTGATAGAGTGGGAAAGCAGAAACTTTAGAGACAGGCAAATTTGGATTCAAATTATAATAAGTATTGTTATAACTGTGGCTAAGATGTATTATTACCATGTGCTGGCCACTGTTCCAGTCACTTTATGTGGGCTATCTCACTTAATCTTTTCAACAACACCTGAGTTCAGTAACAATATTATTCTCATTTTACAAATAAGGAAACTGACATGTGAGTGCTTTGAGCAAGAAAACAGCAGAGTTGGTCTGATTGCAGAACCAAACTTGCAGCCTCTCTGAAAAATCGCCTCTGAGTGAATGTGGATGCCTTGCCATCTCTCAGATTCTCAGTTCAGACAGAATCAGGCATGAGACAATTGGACAGGTAGGGAGAGGAAGGAAGATGCAACCTGAGAGAACAAAAGGATGGGAAACCAACAGCCTAGTGTTCCTGAGGGCAGTCGGACGACATGCAGCATGTGAACAGGGGGCAGTTGGAACAGGCACTGGCATTCATGGAGAGCCTAGGAAGCAGAAGACACTTCTCCAAGCTACACAGCTCCCAGCACCAGGGAGGCAAGTTGTCAAGGAAATCAGGAAACCCTCCCACCCCAGAATACAAAGAAAGAAGGAAGGAAGGGAAAGAGAGAGG
>PVKM010044688.1:0-12144 GCA_004027735.1 Carollia perspicillata | reverse complement strand
ATGAACATGGGGCCACATACCAAACCTGACAAGCTCAAGGGAAGCCTACATGGCAGACCTTAAAAACTCAGAGACCAAAAGTAATCACATAGGATGGTGTGAACATGAAAATTCCTAAAATAAAAGGAGGTCATAGGGTGTAGTCACATCCTGGACCCGTAATGGTGGGAAATGGTGAGGCACCCCCCTCACTCTTTCAATGTCATTTATGCTAAGTGCTGACTCTGATTAATTCATAGCTTGCAGATAAACAGCACATTTGTATAAGAATCCTAGGAATTATTTCAAAAGATACAGACTCTGACCTTTAGATATCCCACCTCCTGGAGATTTACTGACCTTCGAATGTGGAGCCAGGAGGATGTGAAAACATGGTGACAAGTCAAGATGACGTAAATCCAAGGTGACTAAACCAGGATGATATTCACTGGACTGTCGTCACTTGCCTTATCAAAATGGACTGTGCTGGTCTCCACATAGAGAATTTTAACCCCTTTCCCTTGATCTCTTTGTTCTGTTCCCCTTTCCCTCTTTATAAATATGTCTGTTTCCACCAAGATGTGGAGATGGGCTTTGAGAAGGGAGTCCCCCATCTTCCAGGTGGCTGGCATCTGAATGAGCCACTTCCCTTCACATCAGCACCTGTCTTTCCAGCACTGGCTTTCATAGTGGCAGGCAGCCAGACCAGCATTGGGTTACACAGGCCTGCGTCTTCCCTGACAAAGGTCAATTTTTACCTTAAGTACGCCTGTCTATTGTCTTTTGCATCTAAAATAATGTACCTTTGAAATATCAGAGGAATCTTGTCCAGATTTGTCAGGGCACAAGCTCCAGCACCAGAGCAGGAGACCACAGGGGCCCTCATTGTTATCTTGTTTCCCGAATACCTCCATCTCCATGTGCTATAGATGTTAATTATTTACTATCCTGTAACAACCAATGTAAAAGAAGTATGGGTATCTCAGTTCTACTTTTTATTCAATCCCAGAAAGGTCCCACTTTGCTTTCTCCTGCCCCCCTCCATCTACCACCAATGGATTTCACATAACCCTCTTTAAATTTCCTCCTTTGATTCTAATGTATAATAAAATAAGCTGCGAAATTGTCATTCTCGGAAGCATTTTCTCAATTTGTTGAGATTTTCCTTCCTGGCAACTGTCAGTTTGGCTCAAATAAACTCATAAAAATCCCCTGCAGTTTCAGACATTTCTTACATTGACAATACTTAAATGAGAAAATATGAATGCATCTGTAGTGACAAATTCCTGCTTACACATATTTATTGGTAAAAGCAATTTGTTACATGCAGGACAAGTGGAGGGCTTTCTCTTATTCCTAGATTTATATAAGATTGTTTATACTTGATAAATGATTGGTTAAATGGTGGTTTCTATTTGCCAGAGATGACAATAAAGATATTCTCAAACTCATTAGTCAAACATCGCCTTCCCTCATTTGCCACTAGGAGACTATAATAAAATCTTATGTTTTATCTTACTTTTGATTCTTTGAAAATATTAAGTGAGACTTGCTCTGTGAGTAATCAACTCATAATTATTTATTGATTAGCTTGAATTTGTTACTCTTTCATTTGTCAAAGTGAAGGAGACCAAAGTTTTGCCAACCTAAATATGTGTCTTTTGTTATATTGATTTTAAGCTGGTTATTAGGCAACAAAAGACTCAGAGGGAACCAATGACCTCAGCCCCCTTCCCTGCCTACTCAGATGGATCAACCTGCTGGAGGAGAGAATCTTAGGATATTCACCTTAGACTAATTTGAATTAAGCATGATAGATAGGTATGCTATTGGCAGGACCCCTGGAGCTAGATCCTACCACCTTAAACCACTCACACCCCTTTCCCATCCCATTGTTTCTGGCTTGTCTAACGAGAATTTACCTGACATATGTGTTCCCCTCTTCCTCAGCTACCTGTAAATTGCCTACATCCTTGGAAATCTCAGACCCCTACACCATTCCTCCTTTGTCCATAATGACACATAAACCTCAACTACCCAATGTGTTTTGGGGTCTCATATCTTATGACACCCCCACGCCCCTTCATATCTTATATACATCCGTAATAAACTTTGGATGTTTAATAAAAGTTTCTGCTGTTAATCTGCCTTTGTTCATTTGATTATTAGCCCAGCTAAAAGACATTAAAAGGTGAAAGGAAAAATATTGTTTAGCTCCCACAAAAGCAATAAAATTTATGTTTTACATAAAAATCATTCTTAAAATGAGTAGCACTTTAGAAGGGAGTCTATAAATGTCAAAGAATTCCACTTTATTATTTTAAATTTGATCTAAAAATCTATTTGTCTTTAATTTGAGATACTATAAACTTTAGTTTTAAACAGCACAATACTAAGAAGAAAGCAGTATGTATTTTGCAATATCGTGGCAAAAATGAAACTCACCATTGTATATAAAATTATTTTTATTCAGAAAAAACAAACATTCAGAAATTGATCAAGCATGTGACTTATTTACTGAAGACTTTTTAAAAAAGATTAGTAGAATTAATTCCAATGCGAGTGTTTCTTAGATATTGCTCCTGATTTTGCTTTGCTTTGAGACTGTGCTTTAGAAACCAGTTTCTTTTCCTTTCTCTAGTCACACCTCATAGACATAGACTTTCACTCTGGCAGATATTTACCCTTGAGGCGGCAAAAGACAATAACCTGGACATGACTCAAGGTCACCAGGTCTGGACCTCTGGCAAGCTAAAGACAACATCCTGACCTAAAGTGTGTTGCAGTCCCTGACCCCTAAAGTGGAATGACCCTCTGGCTACTTTTCCATGAAATGAAACAGGGATACAAAAGCAGCCCCGTGAGCTGTTCTCAAGACCTGAAGAAATGATCTATTACCCTTACCTCACCTCTGATCAATTAGTTTCTAATACAACTCTGAACCTCTAACCCACACAGTGTCTTGTGATCTTGCCCTATATAATCTGTAACCTGCATGGCATTGGGAATAGGGTCTTCAGAGGATGAACTTGCCCATTCAACAGATTGGCCAACCCTGTAATAATAAACTACTTCCTCCCTCCACCAGGAACTCCTGCTCCCGCATCTCTCTCAGCCAGTGCACATGGGAAGATGGACTCAACAATTGGGGTTCAACAACAGTCCTGAAGAAGCACAGAACATAAGTCTGGTCAATTTCTAGCACATGGCATTTAAGTATTTTATAGTTCATTGAGTTAAATTTAACTATAAAAATCACATCTAAGTAAGAGAAAAAGATTCTTTAATAATAAACAGTGGAAAATTTAAGTAGAGTATTAAGATGCACTTTATTGAGAAGTAATCAGCATAATAATTCTGAAATGTGTACTTTTTAAAGATTAGTAAGGAATACATGCAATTTATATTTTAGAGCAAAATTTGAAGAAATTAAATTATTTTGTTTAAGTCTCTAAAGTGGAGATTGTTAATTACCTCTTTCTTTATTACTATAAAAGTGGTTATACTTATAATACCTTAAAAGTGAAAGTTTATGGAAAAATGAACTGTAATCTTAGCTAATCCTGTACTTTGGGGAGTCTGACTTCATGAGATCATGCACTTCATCTTATTCTACATGAAGTAATAGCTTGGAATTCTGTATTTTATGTATAAAATTCCTTTCTCTTGTATCCTTATATTTGAAAACATAAATTTTCCATAATTTAATACCAAATGTGCCAGAATCATTTTCAGTCTTTTTAACCACAGACATGCCCTATCTCAGGGGTGAGTGAGATTGTTTTCAAAGAGTAAGTAACATCTTCTCCCTCTGCATCCTGGTACATTCATAGCCAAGAATATTTCTAATAAAAAGAATGTGGTGAAGTCAAAAGAGAAGACCCCTACCTCATGGGAGAGATGGCAGAAGAGAATGATAATTCAAATCTCGTTAACAACAATAATATCGGCTACTGTTTGTATGTGAAAGGCTATTTGTGAATAGCCTATTTGTTATAGGCATTATGGTTATTGCTTCAAATACAATACACAATTTCACATAATTCTAATGGCAATCTTGTATTTTGTGTTAATATCACATTTTATAGAGCAGAAGATAAGATTTAGAGGGTTTAAAGTATTTTCTGAATTGGAGACATTCATCTGTTTGTATAACATTGAATACATAGTTTGAGATTTATCCCCATCATTTCCAATGTAACCTTTTGTGTAACTAGATTACTTGATTATTTTAGGTGAGCATTGGAGGAAATGTGGATTCAAAAATTAATATGTACAAAATAACATGCGCAAAATAGGATGACAATAATTCAATTACCTAAAACCAGGTAATCTTAACAAAAACAACCATCTTGCAGCCATGTGGGCAGCATCGAACTAGGGATGTAGTCTTTTGTGAAACCTGCTCATCACTAGTAAAGACATGTGATACTAATCCTAAACAGATGTGCCAATTCATTCTAAAATGTTTTTGTGAGCACATCACATTAAAAGGAAATCATTAAGGTCATATGGGCAGTCTTTGGATGCCTCCAATGAATGTTACAGCATAAGTGCATGCTTCAAATATATAGTTTTGGTCTTTCCCTAGAGAATTCAGAGTGCTGCTTATTATGTATTCACTTCTCATGACTGAAACAATATTATAGACATCATGAGGAAATCACCATTTTACATATTATCCATTTAAACAAGATTGTATATGAATGTTTTAACAGACCCGTGTTTCCTTTTAATTTTCTCTAAAGCAGGGAAACCAGGTCATCAGGGAAGTGGCAGCAAGCATACCTTCCTCTGTGCATTGTTTCATTTCAGGAGAGCTTCTTCCCGTGAAAAAATATTTCCCTCCTATATTTAAAGTTTGATGGTGACATTTTGTAGCCAGTTAATCACTGGTGACCATTTGCTGGGGTTTCCCCACAGAATGTAATTGAAGCTCTGTTACCACATAAAAAGCCCTCATCTAGACCCATGTAAGTGATCAGCAGCAGGGCTAGATGTTGTCAGCGGGCCTTCCGGGATTTTTCGCTTTAAAACCTAAATACCTTGTAACTCAAGTAGCAATAACATTAGGAACATCTCACCCTTGATTAAAAATGTATATATTCCTCAAGGCTTGTGGTCAAGGTTTTAGATTTTTGTCCAACTTTCCCTTAGGCATCAAGAGCAACTTAGAATAATTTCTTTTTCCGGTGATGTCAAAGTAATAAGGCCAAGTTTCTGCTTAAAGGAAAAGAGTGAAAAGCATTCTGACACATTCCTCTCAGGTATTTCCTTGTTACACAAACCAGAAAGATTTTCTGCACAGCTTTCTCTTCCCATGATCCTCTCCCACAGCAATGTACTTTGTACCTATTCAGTATGAAATTATTGCACGAGTGCACTGCAGACTGTTTTGTTTATGTTTCTTCCACATGATTTCTTTTATAGCATCTATGTTGGATTTGGGGTTTGCTCTCATTTAACAGAAAAAGTTTTAGATCTTTAAGGAGATACACCCATTTTTAGATGAAACACTAAGGCTAGGAAATGTTAGCTAATATCCCCAAGGCTTAGAGAAAACAGTATCAGCTACTTCTTCCTAATGATTCCAATTCTGCTTGAGGTTCCTAATTTTGGCAGACCAGCTAGTCTGCTCTGACCATCATGCTCAGGTTGCCAGGTTTCCTCTCGTCTACATAAATTTCTCCTGAGCACCCACTTCCTGTGTTCAACATGAACAGAGACATCTAGCCTGAATAGCTCTTAGATCATAGACATAAATGTTCTAGAATTTCTTATTGCCTGCTAAGGGTGTCTGGATATGACTAGGAAATTCAGCAAAAGCAGAACCACAGCAATGTTCTGAAGTCAAAGAAATTTTGGTTCAGTGCTCCTTCAGTGCCTGGATATGTACGGTGTTCCGAGAGTTTCCTCAGGTCTTGCCTGTCTCACCTATCCTATGACCCCAATTGGACACCTCTTCCAAAACAATTGCATTACAAATGGTTTAGAAAATGAGAGTGAAGAAATTGCTAAAGAGCTGGTTTGAATATATACATGAGGTTGATAATACTCCTATTAATAACAATGAGCACTTATGAAACCTACTATGTGTCACTGTTTAAATACTTGTCATATATTACTTACTTTCATAATTAAGACATACTGTGTATTGTTCCCACTATCTTTTTTAGTATTTTAAACAACCCAAAGAATTTTCTCCACTTTAAGATGACAGAAGTAAAGTTTAGGGGCACATAGCTAATGATGTAACAAGTTCATTTTCTGTCTGACCCCAGGCTCTTACCATCATCATTTTCCTGCATTCGTAAAATTTATTGAACACATATTTATGAAGCATATGTTCTCGTAATGAGAGATTGAGAAATCTGTAGCAAAGGCCTCAGGATTCTCGTGATATATGCTAATCATTCTTCCAAAAGCTCATAGGTTGAGTCAAATATAATATACTTACCCCGACAGACTTAAAAGGCATGAACAGGCATTGGGCACAGGGAATTGCTTCCGAAGGGACCCAGTGCCTGCACAATGAAATGACTGAACTGCGCTGACAGAAATGCATACCTAAATATATGTAGGATAACGTGATTTAACCTACTGTATAACAAATTCATAGTGAAAAAGAATATTTTATCATTGAACTTTTGGTGACCTCTTCTCTAAATTAGGTCAAAATGACCAGCAAATCTTAGAATCTAAAAAATAAATGTGCCTTTTCCTGTAAGGAACTTGTTCTGAGTCAAGTTAATTTCCTATGAAATTAAGGCAGAGTATATCATTAAAATACTTTGTGGCTTTGAAGGGATATGTATTTGTAGGATATCATTTCATATAAAATATTTAGCATGCTTTTATCTATCATGCACACACAATGTAATATTTTCATATTCAGAATACCAAATGCATCTCCTTCATTGTTATTTTTATCATATATTTGACAAGAGTAGAATAAAAATTAAGGAAAATCTCAAGTATAGTTAGCATTTATATATATATATATTTTTAAAGATTTTACTTGTTTATTTTTAGAGAGAGGGCGAAGGAGGGAGAAAGGGAAAGAAACATCAATGTGTGATTGTCTCTCATATGCCCCTCTACTGGGGACCTGGCCTACAACCCAGCCATGTGCCCTGGCTGGGAATTGAACCAGCGACCCTGTGGTTCACAGGCCCCCACTCATTCCACTGAGCCACACCAGTCATAACTTTTTTATATATTTTTAATGTTTATATTTTTCCCCTTAGAAATTATGTAAAATCAACCCTACTGAGAAGAGGAAAATTAATAGTAAGAGGACATTTCATAATGTATTGAGGAGTTAGCTAACAAATACTAAATGAAAATGAAAGAATCATACATTGAACTATAATTTTTGGCATTAATTTTATGTATTCACTCATTCAACAAACTTTTTCACTCTGTGCCTTTTGTGATCAGGCTTTTACTAAAGTGAGCAAACTGAAATAGGGCCCTGTACACTTAAGTGTACAATTTGTATAAATGTAACACATTACCTGTTTTCTTTCCCTGATAGCATGTTCTTTCAGTGTGTATGTATGTATTAACACATTTAATTTGTATTCGATTTGCAATAGATTGCAAACTAGCTAAGCCCAAACTGCAATTTAACTTTGGTGATGGAGAACTACTCTCTGTACACCCTCACTGTAGCCTATATGCATGAATTAATATCATAGGGGTTTTAGTTTTACAACCAAAGCAACACAGAAGGGCAGTTCCAAGTCTTGAGCTAGAATATAAGGTGACAGATGAACCTGGAATGACAAAATTGATAACTACCTTGAATAGCTCTATAACAGCAAATAAACCATGGTGAGGTATTGGGACTTGATCTGAGAGCAATCGTGACACATCCTGACTTTTAATGGAGGTCTGCGTCCATCAGATTTGAAGTTTTAGAAAAACTATAGCACAGATTAATCATATAGTAGAAAAATGGTATAACTGAGATGTGGGGGGTGGGTTTTAACAAGTTTATTGAGGCAATGTTTAAATAAATTAGACTCAAATACTTATAAAACCTAATTAAAGGTATTTTGGATATATAAACTAATATTCATGAGATGCTAACTTAATTAATGTATTTCTACATTAGTTTGTTATTATAGAAAAAGGCATTTAATCATATACACACATTATATATTCATGGTTTTCAGATTCTATCATAGCCAGATTCTTTTTAATGTCAGAGGCATTGATTGATTTAGAGATCTACATATTCATTGTGCCATTGTTGCATGGTTACTTTCAAAGGATTATTTCAAAGTAATATTTTCTTTAACTGTAATTACAACTTCTTAGTTTAGATTCATATTTAAGTAATACCTTACATAGTATTAGTCCACTGCAGTGGAGTGATACCAAAATCACATTATTTTGCAACCAGAGAGACAACAAAAATAGTTATATTTGGGAATAGATATTTTAGAACCTGATAGGAAAGGGAAAAGTAACTGCATTAAATTACAGAAAAGCTTGTGCTTTAGATTATGTCCCCCCCCCCATAAAAAGACATTTTAATCTAAATGAATTTGCTTGTGTCACAATACAGGAACCCTCTCACTATTTAGGGTGAACTCTATAGAAGTGCTAAAATTAATTCTAGGAAAACTATGGCTATAGCCTTTCATTTTGCTTATCCACAGGGCTGCCACCAGCCAAAATTCTCAGCTGGCCAAATTTATCTTCGAGTTTCCGCATCTTTTTTTAATTGACTTTAGGGAGTCAAAGGAAGAAAGAGAGAGAAAGAGAGACAGAGACATTGCTTTTTCTGTTCCATTTATTTATGGATTCATCATTTGATTCTTGTATACACCATGAATGGGAATCAAACCCTCACTTTTGGCATATCAAAACAATGCTCTAACCAACTGAGCTATCCAACCAGGACAGGGGGATTCTGCATCTCGTCTTCAATTGTCTGCTGGAGATTTTGTCCCCAAGCCTCATGAAGAATTCAGGGCTATAAAGTGCCTAGAAATTCCTGCTCTCACCTATTGGATGTATTTCTAAAATAGAACTTAAAGATATGAGCTTATCTGGCCTTTCACCTGCAATAAAACATGCTTGTTTTCCTTTTCTTTGACCCAGTTATCTCCTGGTTTACAGATAATGAATAGATGAGCTAACCCAAGCTAATGTGACAATGGGGACAGCAGGAGACCCTTTATTACACCAAGGTTTGGAAAAGTAGCCAAACTGTTTCATTCATTGTAGATTATGCCTCATGTTAGACACAGAACTAGCTTCCCATAGAATTACCTATACAACTTATAATAGGGGAACTTTAGCTTTAAAAAAAAAAAACTTGTTCGGGCAGGAACCCTTTTCAAGATTACTTTTATCACACCACATCGTATTCCTTGTTCTTCCCACCCCTTGTATAACTGTCTGAGATACACACAAACGCACTGATATGCCTGCTAGGTTAATGCAATCTGTGAGCTTCCTGTTTGTATTCCTACTCATTTTGTCCTCTCATTTTTTGCTCTTGCCCTTATTTTTTTTCTCTCTCACCCACTTTCTGTTTCTCCATCAAGACAGTTGAAATAATAATGTTGTTAGTAGTCCAACTACTAGAATGCATTTTCCTATTTTATACATTTTTTGAAGTCATAACTCACTTTCATCACTTTAGTGAAGAGTTGTGAGAGAGCAGTGTAGTTAGTTTTTTTTGGAATTAATGCAACCAAATTTTTGGATTACAGAAATAGCGTTTTGAAGTGCATTTGATTTACAGCTGGTAGATGAAAGAAAGACTAAAGACATTGTGTGTTGTTTTGTTTGGATGTACTTTTTAATTTGTTGACATCTCAACCTCATCATGTTTTGCTTTGGTTTGTTTGTTTTTATATTCAATATTATTTTGTATTAGTTTCAGGTGTACAGAATATTGGTTAGCCAGCCATATATTTTCTAAAGTGTTTCCCTCTGATATTTCCAGTATACACCTGGCACCATATATAGTTATCACAACATTATCGACTATGTTCCCTATGCTGTACTTTACATCTCTGTGACTATTTTGTATCCACAATTTTAGTTATTAATCCCTTCACCTCTTTCACTCAGTCCCCCAAATCCCCTCCATTCTGACAACCACCAGCCCACTCTTACTGTATATGAGTCTTTTTCAATTTTGTTTGTTCATTTATATTCTTTTTTAGGTGCCACATATAAGTGAAATTATGTGATAATTGTCTTTTTCACACTGACTTATTTAACTTAGCAAAATACCCTATTGATGTATCCATGCTGTCACAAATGGTTTCACTTTTTTTTTTAGATTTTTATCCTTTTTTATGACTGAATAACATCCCATTGTATATCTGGCTTTTTTATCTACTGATCTATGGATAGGCATGGGTTGCAATTTTAGCTGTTGTAAATACTGCTGTGGTGAACATAGGATCTCATATATTCTTTCAAGTTCATGTTTGGGGTTGAAAGTATCATGCTAATATCAAACTATTCTATAAGACATAGTAATAAATACAGCATGGTAATTGTATAAAAACAGACATATAGATCAATGGAACAGAATAAAAAGCCCCCAAAAAGAATCCCATCAAATATTATGGTCAGTTAATATTTGACACAGGAGACAAGAGCATACATACAATGGGGTAAGGGCAGTTTATCCAAAATGCAGTGTTGGGAAAACTGGACAGAAAAACATAAAAAATGACATTAGACTGCCAACTTACAATATACACTAGAAGAAACTCAAAATTGATTAAAGACTTAAATGTAAGTTATGAAACCAGTTATGGAATTTCTCTTAGCACTATGTTTTTAAAAATATTTCCTTAAGAAAAAAAAAGAATGAAAAATAAACAAGTTGGGCTAAATCAAACTAAAAAAATTTACACAGCAAATAAAACCACCAACAAAATGAAAAGACAACCCACTAAATGGGAGAACATATTCACCAGTGGCACATCTGAAAAGGGTTAATAGTCAAAATGTATACACAATTCATACTACTCAACAACAACAAAGAAAATCAAACAATCCATTTACAAATGACCAGAAGACCTGAGTAGATACCTCTCCAAAGAAGAAATACAATCTGGCCAGTGAACATATGAAAAGATGTTCAATGAACTACTAACCAGAGAAATGTAAATTAGAGCCACAATGAGATTACCACCTGTCAGAATGGCTATCATCAGTAAATCTACAAACAACAAGTATCGTCCAGCATATGGAGAAAAGGGAACACTTCTGCACTGTTGGTGGGAATGCAGATTGGTGTAACCACTATGGAAAACAGTGTGAAGCTTTCTCAAAAAATTAAAAATGGAACTACTTTAAAACCCAGCAATTCCATTTCTGAACATGCATCTGAAAAAACCTGAAAGACTACATATATATATATATATAATTTATTTTTTAAAAGAGCAGTCACTCTTTATTAATTATTTATACTTTTTTTGCTTGTTTGTTTTTTAATGTATTTTATTGATTATGCTATTACAGTTGTCCCATTTCCCCCCTTCATTCCCCTCCACCCTGCACATCCCCTCCCACCCGCATTTCCCCCTTTAGTTCATGTCCATGGGTCATACTTATAAGTTCTTTGGCTTCTACAGTTCCTATACTGTTCTTAACCTCCCCCTGTTTATTTTTCTACTTAACATTTATGTTACTTATTATCTGTACCTTTTCCTCTTCTCTCCCCCTCTCACTCCCCCACTGATAACTCTCCATGTGATCTCCATTTCTGTGATTCTGTTCCTGTTCTAGTTGTTTCCTTAGTTTGTTTTTGTTAATCTATTTTTTAATTTTATTTTAATTGTTGTTCAAGTAAAATGTTCTGTCTTTTATTCCCATCCCAGCCCACCCCCCCAAGCCTCCCCACCTCCCTCCCATTTCCACCCCACTCTAGTTTTTGTCCATGTATCCTTTATACTTGTTCCAGTAAACCCTTCCCCTTTTCCCCCGAAATTCCTTCTCCTCTCCCCTCTGGTCACTGTCAGCCTGCTCTCTATTTCAGTGTCTTTGGTTATATTTTGCTTTTTTGTTTGTTTTGTTGTTTAGGTTCTTGTTAAAGGTGATATCATAAGGTATTTATCTTTCACCACCTGGTTTATTTCGCTTAGCATAATATTTTCCAGTTCCAACCATGCTGTCACAAAG
>PVKM010044687.1:0-12163 GCA_004027735.1 Carollia perspicillata | reverse complement strand
TGGGGAACTATAAACATTGCATCCAAATTGTAGCCCTGGATGATTTATACCATAAGTTAGGGCATAGGAGTGAAATTGTTTAATGTGTTGTCTTTTTTCTTTTAGATTTTATTTTGTTTATTTTTAGAGAGAGGGGAATGGGAGGGAGAAAGTGAGAAAAACATCAATGTGTGGTTGCCTTTTGCACGTCCCCAACCAGGGACCTGGTCTGCAACCCAGGCATGTGCCCTGAACTGGGAATCAATCCAACAACCTTTTGGCTCTCAGGCTGACACTCAATCCACTGAGCCACACCAGCCACGGCTAATGCGTTCTTTATAGGCCTGAACACAACCTGGCAGGGGGCACATTGGAGTTCCTAGCAAGCACTATTGGTTTCTGAGCCCTCCCTTGACTGATCATTCTCCCATACTTGAATTTCAAGCAATACCCTTCAACACTGCCTTTCTGAAAAGCCATGTTCCTACCTTCACTGTCAGCTGTGAGACCTTGAGCGAAGTGCTTTATCCCTTTCAGACTCAGTTTCCTGATCAGGATGTTTACGGTTATCCTACAAAGGTGAGGGAGTTAAATGAGACGGTGAACAACGCCTTACACAACACTAGCCCTTCATAAATATGGTTGCCTTTTTATTTTGCACTATGTTCACTGTTTTAATTGTTAATATAAGAAAGTCTACATGTCCTCTCTCCTGGGACACTCAGTAGACTAAGAACTTTTACATAAGGACTAATTTGAATAAGATTCTCAGAGAAAGAATTAGAGGCAAGGTGGAGACAGGAGGAAAACATGGAAGGGTGGATTCTCATGAAAGAAAGCTTGAAAACCATGGTGGGAACTCCAGTTTGTAGCAGGTGACCATCCTGCGGGATGTGTAGCCATTCCCTGGATCGTCTTCCTGCATTTTCTCTTTCCCTGCCCCACTGTTCCATTTCTAGATATTACCATTTTTTATATTTCTATCTCTTCCACCTCCTTCTTTTCTTCTTCCTCATCCTCTTCTTTCTGTCTCTTCTCCTCCTGTTTCCCTTTCTTTTTTTCTCCCTCCATCTTCTCTCCCTCCTACTCTCCTCTTCTGAACTTTTTTTTTCTTGTGTGTTTCACAAGAAGATTTTTGGCCAGCGCTGGGATATAACCTATAATCCTGTTATTGAGACCAACATACAGCAATCATTTGATGACCTGAAGAAACACTGCCTTTTCATAGACCGCTTGAAGTTATTGATGCCCTTTTTGTGCTATTTTTGCAAATTCCTCCAAAAATCTGCTAGGTAATTATGAGCCATTCACACTCTTACGAGTGATCATTGTAGCCTATGATCTGTTTGTCTACATTTGGTTTCCTGTTGGCACGTGTTCCTTTGGTTTCTTGTTAACCCTGTTGTTTTTTATTGTCAATCTTACTGGGATTTTGTGCCCACACAATGGTGGGATGACCCTGCACTCTCTGCTCTCTTTCCTGGGTGTCCACTGAAGTTTTGTGGATGAGGGGAGAGTGCTCTTTTGGCAAATTACCTCAAACCTAGTGCCTTGAAACAACACATTTATTTTCTTATGTTCTGTATGTTACAAGGCAGACATGAGTCTCATTGACTAAAATCAAGATGTTGGCAAAATCATGTTTGGGGGTAAAACACCTCTACTGAAAAAGTACTATTATTATAGTACTTAGTTCCCTCCTTTTATGAAATCCCTTATAGTAAATTCTTCTTAAAACAGGCAAAGAAGAAGTTTATTCTCTTTCATTTAGTCATGTAAACTGGCAAATTATCACACTCCTTCTCCTACATGTTAGAAACTGCAGTGCTAAGTTTATCAGCTAGATTTCCTTACAGAAGACTTCGTTACTTGCCCCCAACATTTTGTCTATATGTAATATATATTATATATATATACATGTATGTATACACATACACATATACATATACTTGTTATACAATTGATTTTGTAGCAATATTAAAGGTAGTTTCACCGAAATTTTAAAAGACCCAAGCCTTTGAGGAATGAACAGGGATGACTAATATAATCTAAAATCAAAATGGTCACTTCATAAAATGACAATGAAATGGAATCAACAAGATGAGATTGATTAACAATGAACGTAAAGACCCAACTCTACATTCCGGTGGTCAAATGCAAGGGTACAGGAAACAGAAGACCTGAGTTAACTGAATTCTAATCTAGCACTTTGCCAGCTGTGAGGTCAGTAAAAAGTCAAGAGCATGATGTGACTGGAAATTACATATATATATACATACATGTATATGTGTATGTGTATGTATATATGGCTTTATTCTCTCTTAATCAATAGATGAAATGTCATAATCCACAGAACGGTATTAACAGGGTAGACATTAATGACTAAGTTGACAAACAGAGGAATGTACTACAGAGAGAAATCCGTATGGTTTGTGGTCTGAAAATGATATTAAATAATTAATAGTCAAAGTAACTACTTAAAGACATGACAGATAAATGTGAATAATGCTAGGGGGAGAGGGGGTATTTCCTCATAAGCCCACTATTCAGATACTCACTGGAAAACTGATTACCCACATGCATTCCTGAATTGAGCAGATGGATAATTATACTAGATAACTTGAAGATCTCTTTCAACTCTGGAATTATAAGAGCCTATTTAAGGAGGTTCAACTTTAGCCTAGCTGTCTCTTAAAACACTTGCCCTTGGTTCTGTGACAGCATACTGTGAAGAATTCCTGGCCACATGAAGAGGCCATTGGTAGGCGTTCCAGCTGACAGCCAGCATCAGCCACCACGACTGTGAGTGAGGAAGTCTTCAAGGTGACTCCAGCTGCAGTTACAACTAGGTAGTAACTTCCTGAGAGACCTGAGTGAGTACTCAGTGTCCAGAATGGTGAGAAATAATAATAAACGGTGATAGGGTTTTTAAAATACTGTTAAATTGAGGGTGGTTTTCAGCAGACATAGAAAACAGGAACAGCACATTGGCTCAGGGGCAAAGACAACACTGAGTTAGAGTAGTCACAGTTGTTGGTATTACCTGTTTATGGTTTCACTGTAGCTCCATATGCTAATTTTTTCCATCCACTTCTTTATCTTGCCATAAATACTTGGAAAGCATGAGGGCTCCCTATCACTAACATCTCTGCAAAATTGTTCTTCAAAATTGTTCTTCAAAATTGTTCTTCAGACTAGCTATTCAGATAACGTATCATCCCAAGGCACCAAGGGAAGTAAGAGGCAGTCTTCCCAGGGAAATGCATATCCCCCAGTTTTGCGGCAGGTACCATGTGATTCAC
Source organism: Carollia perspicillata (assembly GCA_004027735.1). Classification (NCBI taxonomy): domain Eukaryota; kingdom Metazoa; phylum Chordata; class Mammalia; order Chiroptera; family Phyllostomidae; genus Carollia; species Carollia perspicillata. The sequence goes on along the minus strand of PVKM010044687.1, from coordinate 8,882 downwards.
TCATGGGCTGGTTAGATGGGAGTGAGGATAGAAAACTCACAACTAGAATTCTCCTGGCTAGATGTAAGGATGAAGAATTTGGGAAGTGCTCAGAATTCTGCTCATTTTGGAATCTAATCTGCTTCTGACTTAAATAACAAGCCATCCAAATATAGTGGTTGAATATAGCGGCCATTTATTTAACTCATTGCTAGGTGGTTAACGATTTATGCTCTGCCTCGCTGAGCAGTTCTTCTGGTCTCAGATGAATTTTCTCATGTGTCTGTGGTCAACTGCAGTAAGGCCTGGCTAATGCTAAGGGCGACAGGGATGACTGTACCACATGTCCCTTGTTCTTCAGCAGACTAGCCTGGGATTAGTCACATGGTGGTGGCATAGTTTCAAGAGAAAGAGCGGAAGCTTGCAAGTATCTTAGAGCTTTGGCTTAGAACTGGCACTCTGCCACTTCTACCACATGCCATGGGCTTTGAAGCAAGTCATCAGGCTGGTCCCGGGTAGGCAAATATACCGCAACTTTTGATGAGCTGAGTTGAAGTCACATTGTAAAGGATGTTGGACACAGGGGTCCAGGAGGGGTAAAAATTCAGTTTTTGCAATAACTTAAGCCCAGTCTTGGTCGACCAGTCGTAGGAACCTGAGTAATTCAAACAAACTGGTAGTGCCAGTTCCATAGACCAGGCTATGAAGGTCAGTCTCTGAAACAAAAAGGGCTGGATGCCAGACGTTCATTTACAAGGCTGGAGTCATATTCAGGGAAGATATGCTTCTGTTCGTAAGCAGTTTTCACAGATATTTACAATTTGTATTTTTGTAATACTTGCCAAGTCTCTGAAATTAACATTTTGTCTCTAGCACCCAGGTTTTATTTGGCTAAATCATGGGGGTTCTTCTTAGGGTTGACAAAGTTCCACAGAGATGTAAATGGTGATGGTAAAACCCAGTGTGAGTGGACAGAAAAGGCAGAAAGTGATATCAACTCTCAGAACTTCTATGTGATGTTAGAATCAAGGAATCTTAAACCTTCAGTGCTAGAAAGGATTATCAACCAACCACTTTAACTCTGATCATATAGATCAATTAGTAATAATAATAATGATGTGTGTGTGTGTGTGAGAGAGAGAGAGAGACAGGGACAGAGAGAGACTGTACTGTGAGGCACAAGAGATAAAACGAGATGAGATTTAGTGTGCCAGGAATTATATATTATAAACTCAGGCGCTTAGTAATGGAATCAAACCTTATAAGAACCTTAATTTCTTGTTTAGTATAAGGCTACAAGTTCTCATTTATGGTTTTCCTTTTTTTATAACTGTCATTTTGGTCACTGCATAATGTTATCTCAATTATAAGTATTGGGTTGGCCAAAAAATTCATTTAGTTTTTTCTGTGCCATGGCTCTAGTTGGGCTTAGCTATCTTTAACTTCATGTGAAGCAATTTTGTTAGATTGTATTGGGACAGCTGTCAAACAAGCGTGCATTATAAAATCTTATCAAAATTGGTGAATTTTTCTGCAGCCATTTTAATATTGAAGATGGTAGAGTATATGCAACATATTCAGCGTGTTATGCTTTGTTATTTCAATAAAGGTAAAAGTACAACTAAAATGCAAAAAACAAAAAGGTTTGTACAGTGTATGGAGAAGGGGCTATGACTTGATCGAACATGTCAGACATGGTTTCCTAAGTTCCTTGGTACTCTTCACATTTTGGTCAAAAAATTCTTTGCTGTGGGGCTGTCTCACGCTTTGGGAGATGTTTAGCAGCACCCCTGGCCTCCTCCCACCAGAAGCCAATAGTGGGAGTCAGCTGACATACTCAAAATATCCAAATCAATAAAGTTATTGGTGAAAATGAAAAATGTGTCTTTTATTTTATGGGAAAATATAATGGACTTTTTAGCCAACCCGATACATAATTTACTCAACCACCTCCTTGTTGTTTAATAGTTATCATATTTTGCCTTGTATAAAGCATACTTTTATGCCCAAACTTTTGAGGGAAAAATAAGGATGTGCATTACACGTGGGTAGTACTAATTCCATACCTACATAAATGTTTTATTTATGCTTACGCATTAAAAGTATAACTCTAGAAAACAATAACAATATCCATTTGCAAAATAATAACCAGGGATATGATAATTGGTTTTGTTTCTAAATATAAAAGAACACATAATTGAATTTAAAAATTAAAATGAAAGATTTTTTTTCCTGAGAGTTTGGGCCAAGAACATGGGTGTGCATTATACTCCAGAGTGTATTATACAGAGCAAAATATAGCATATCACGTCTAGTTTCTTATCATTACAAACAGCGTTGCAATAAACATTTCTGAGCAGGGTATGTTCTCCCTAACTTGTGTATGAGCTTCAGGAGGGCAGAGAGTTGTCCCTCTTAGGTGTCTCCAGCACCTGCCTAGAACGATGCCTGGCACAAAGTAGGTGTCTAACAATGTTTTTAAATTTCTTTTCTTACATTTTAAATTCTTGACTCAGGAAAGATTTCCAGAGGCCTATACCCCAAAAGTGTTTTTATCCAAATATTTCCTTTATGGAGAACAAATCACATGCACAACTTTTTTTCTGTGTGAAAAACATGATCAAAGTGTGAGCATCAGCGAAACATCTTACTTTCATTCTCTGGTAAGAAATAAGGGACTCACTTTCCATGGGCCTGCCTTGACAGAGAAGAAGACGAGAGTTAGTCTTTTCTCCCACCTACTATGTGCCAGACACTTCGCTAACTATGATATTTGCATCATCTCATGTCATTTCCACAGCACCCAAGATGTCAGTGAAATTGTTATGCCCATATATATACAAGGGCTGGGTGGATTGTGCACCTTGCTCAAGTCCAAGGTCACCCAGCTGGCTAATCATAGAACCAGAATTTGAATTCACATTTGTTTGATTTCAAAGTACTTTTTTTTTAACCTCTCACTGCCTACCCAGAAACCAACCTGGATATGTAACTTAAAAAATCCTCTAATAAGCCAACCTCAAAAATGTCTGATTCCAGCCCTGTGTTCATTAAAGTTTTCAGTCTGAGGTGAGGATATCATAATAATACCCAAGGGTTGAGGTACCTAAATTGGGAACAATTGTCTCGTGCTGACCTGTTCTATCATGATTTTTGGCGCTGTGCTCTCAAAACCTGGTCCCTCATTGCAGAGCATCAGAGGTGTCTATAAAGCTGAATTCTGGCCTCATTGTTTGATTTCGTTGTGAGCTTTCAGAGCCACGGACACATTTGGGGGAGGTTCCAGGGTTTTACTCTGGGAACTCGTTGTGCTTTCGGGATGCCGCTGAGAGGGTCTCTGCTTAGACATCTGTTCCCTGACACCATTCACAGCCTTGCTGCGAGACGAGTGCAGTGCGCACGGGTCTCTCCACTGAACAGCGCCTGTCAGCGCTGTCCTGGCTCCCTCCCAGGTGCACAGTGTGTAGCCAGCATCTGCTGACTGTCTCATCCCACTTAGGTTTTGGAACCCAAAAGTAGCAGCTGGACAGTTTGTCACCATTTTTTGCTGTGCAAGCCAATGGAATTTGCAATAATCTACTATTCTACACCCATGACTAGAAGTCTGAGGCATTTGAATGATATTCCTTAATATTCTTGGTAGTTTTCTGCCTCGGGATCTGATGTTTCTATGGGCCTGAGTCTCTGTGGCTCTCTGAGTCACTCTACTTTGACTAGGTCCGTGGAACCTGACTATCCCCAAAATCCTGGGACATGTTCTATATTACTCTTTTCCTCTCTTATTTTGAATGCATTGCCTGTTTGGCATGGAACTGACCCTCCTTTTATCTTATGCTTGAACTTCCCCCACCCTATGTCCTTGACCTGGAAGATAGGCTCATCTGATTATTGCCATCTCATCCGGGCATCCAGCAGCACCTCTCTCTCTCTATGCTCCTGTTGGCTTCTGGCTCAGGTTTTTTGTTTGTTTGTTTGTTTGTTTTGAATCCCAGCCTGGCTTGTGCTCAGGGCCACTGGGCAATGTACCCAGCCTAAGTCCCAACACTGAGCATTTACTAAAAGCCTATCAGCACTCACAGGCCTGAGAAAATGCTAATGATGTGTGCTGCCTTTTATATCCTGAAACTTTTCGCACCGTGATGTCCTGATTTTGAAAGAGTTACCCTGTGGTTGAGTCCTGTCTTTGGTGAAAAGCAATGACTCCATAGCTCTCCAGTCTCCCCGGTTTCCCTTCTGCTGACATGTAACTGCCAGAGGCCTCAGCAAATGGAGCGTCTAGGTTTGATTCCTCTTCTCTTTCTGTTTGGGGTCACAAGTCAACTTTTTTGCCTTAATTATATCGATCTAACTCTTCTGCAGTGGTATACATGGTCTGGAGTGATTGGACAGGAAGTTATTGTGAAATGCTGGAAAGTATAAAAATAAACCTGACCCATTTCAATCAGGAAAGCAGCATGAGCCTTTTAGAAAATTCCAGGCACTGCCTGAATACTGACTGATTGGCCTGCTGTGGGCATTGCTCATAGAAGCGGGTCATTTCTCCGAGGCCCCTTGCACAAGTGACAGCGGCTGCCTGCCAGCACCCTCTGAGGAAATGTGTGTCCGTGTACCACACGTCAGGGCTCTGGAAACTCGCTCTTCTTGATGTAAGCCCCTGCTGGTATTTTGAACTTTGTCCTTTTTCTCAAATCTTTCTTCTTTACAACCAACACGGAGTCCCTTGGAAATCTTTCTAAATGATCCCTTTCTGTGACGATATGATGAGTTCACTCCTAAAATAGCCCTCCGTCCACATTCTTTTTTCTTTTCATCCTCCTTGGGGCCTTCTTCATTTCTCTCACAGAAGGTTGAACAGGCAGCTGCCTATTAGGCATGTCCACCTTTGTCCTTGTCTTTCTCTCATGGCTACTGGGAGGGGGGCGGTCCCCAATATGGGTCTAATCATGTCAGTTATTCCGAGCATCTATCCAGTGTTCTCTCTCATTTGTGCAAAACCTTCATTGAAGAATTAAGGCCTTGCCCTTGGGCTGGCATTCAAAGCGTCTCCCGTCTCACCAGGGTTGTTTCCAGCCAGGCTTTCCCAGCAGGCACACGGGCAACGTCAGTGGGAGAGACGCCGTGGGAGGCCCTTGCGCAGGCTTCGTAGCCCCACAGAACTTACTGCCCTGAAAGGAATCGAAAGGAACCCTCCTTTTCTCACCCATCAAATATGTTGGCTAGTGATGTCTCAGATCCATCTGAGCCCTGACATTTTAAGGGTCTACAAAATTAAAATATTGATACACTTAGGATCAGAATCCTGAGTATTATTTCCTTTTTGCCTATCGTGGATTGATAGAATGTGGCAGAATTAGCAGGGTGGTCAGATGTATGGAAAACCATTCTTCCATCATTACGGTAAAGCTGTAACCCCAGAGCTGCTCCCATTCCACCATTCGTCTCTCCATCCAGCCATCTGTAAGTGTTCCCAGGACAACCACTGTATGCGAGGCACTTGCAAGGAGCTGAGAGGATGCAGGTTTTTGAGGTAAATGGGCCTTGTCTTCCAGCAGCTTGCCAGGTAAGAGTGGTAGAGTCCTGGAGACAGAGCTGTATTATTAGGTGTTACGAGAGTGCAATAGCAATCTTAACAGTTACGTGGGGAGCACAAACTCCCTGGGCATGTTTAGGGAAGGTTTCTGGGAGAGACGTAATGTTTGAGATCCCTTTGAGCCCTGACGTTTTAGGGTGTATAAAAGTAAAATATTGATACATTTAGGGTCAGAATCCTGAATGGTATTTCCTTTTTTGCCCATAGTGGATTATAGAATGTGATGGAATGTGAAATACACACACATACACACAGTCTCACAATAAATAGTCCATGTGAAGACAGAGAGCTGATGACTTGGGCTGCTGGAAACTAAAACCTTCTCCATCCCTACACCTTGTATTTATCTTCCACAACAGAGAGAAGGCGGTTGGCCCTAGTTGGGGGCACTAGTCCCAGGGTACTAGCCCTAGGGTAATCTGCAGGCCAAAGAGTTATCCTTCTGTGATTACGCTAGGGGAAGGGAGTCTAGGCTTTCATCTAAAACAGGGTGTGTGTGGGCCTACCGTTAGTGATAGAACTTGGTTCATGGTAGCTGAGAGATGGGAGGAAAGGAGAGAATTGTAGAAGAAGATTATTCCAGTTTATTTCTTAATTAGATTTGGAGACTGGGAAGGAAGAGCAAAATATTGCAAAATAAAAATAAAGACAAAACACAAGAGCACAACAAAACAATACTCATAGATACAGAGAACAAACCGACGGTGGCCAGAGGGAGAGGGCTGGGGGATGGGTAAGAATAATAAAGGAGAATAAGAGGTACAAACTCTCAGTTATGAAACAAATAAGCCACAGAGATTAGTGTACAGCATGGGGAATATAGTCAATAATGTCGTAATAGCTTTGCCCAGTGACAGATGCTTACTAGACTTATCGTGGTAATCTACCCTGAGATACACGAATGATGAATCACCATATTGTATACCTGAAACTAATATAATATTATATGCCAGCTATACTTCGTCGATGGAGATGGAAAGAGACTTGACTTCTGGGGGTGAGCACATAATCCGTGTGCAGATGATGTCTTGAGTGTACGCTTGAAACCTGCGTGGTTTTGTTAACCAATGTCACCCCAATAAAGTCCATTAAAGACCTTGAAACATCAGAGCAGGTAGAAAACAATCTCATTTCAGCACGAATAATTCCGTGAGTCCCTCCTGCCTGTAGAGTGGGTTCTGGGAGATGGGACCGAAAGCGCCCTCGCAGGCTCCCGTGGGAGAACGCCGAGTGGGTGCCGTGTTCTGGGCGAGGTTGTGGCGATGGTCGCAGTCGGCAGTGCAGCTGCGCTCCTTGCCTCCGTCTTAGAGACACTGCATGGAGCTTAACCTTTAATGGGTTTATTTTTACCTCAGGAGCAAATCACGGCCCAGCTGTTGGTGTCTTTTCTAACTCGATTATATCCAATCTTGTGAGAATAACTAAGAAAGTTAAAAACAGTTCCCGAGTAGTGTTCGTGGTTTTTTGTTTTTTTTTTGTTTTTCTGTCAGGGCCAGTTTTCATGCCTCCACAAAGCCAACAAATGCATCTCAGGTTCTCTGCAAGTGTCTTTTCAGGGGAGTCTGCAGAAAAGTGTCTTTACTTCAATACAGGGCCTGCAGTTTAATTTAAATCCCAAAGTCTAATGGAGTCAAACCCTGCATGATTTTATCTCCCAGATGTTCATGTGAGTTTTGGTTGAAAAAAAGAGAAAAAATAAAAACTTCCAAGTAATCACTTCTCTTTGTGAAATTCAGGCTGTGATGCCAATAGCGTTAAAGCTGTATTAACAAAACATTACCAACTTCCCATCACCTAATGCCCACGTAACTATCCTAATCCAGCTAATTATGTTTTCTAGTACTGTCCTTTTTAAAATTCATATTTTCATTATATTTTCCCATTATCATTTAGTCCCCTTATACTACCCTCTCCCTCCAGCAATCACCCCACTGTTGTCCATGTCCATGAGTCCTTTTTCCTTTTTGCTCAATCCCTCCACCCCTAACCTCCCCCGAGCTGTCATCCGGCTCTCCATCTATGAGTCAGCCAATTATTTGATCAGGCTGAGAAGAAAACGAGGCAACTGCCTTCTTTATTCCCAGCACTTGCCTAGTGGGAAGACAATTGGAAGGTTGAAAAATTTCTTTGTTGGACTCCAACTACCTCATAAGATTATTGCATCCCATTCAGCTTAAGGACCACCTCTTCTTCTAGGGAGTATCGTTTTTAACTACCCCTTTATAGGCTAGGTTAGATAATGTTCCTAGGCGTGAATTTTTGTAACACTCTATGCATATGTTTAACATCAGACTCAGATTTGTGTGTGTGTGTAAGTTATCTGTTTCTATGTCCAATGCTCTTCTACTGTGAGATTCTTGAAGGTGGACACCTGTTTATCTCCCCATGGCTTGCCCAGGTCTTGGAATAGAGTAGGTCCCAGGCAGCGATTGAGCGAATTTATTGTCTACATCTTCATGTCTTAGTTTGCAGAAGTCTGCAACTGAAGCCTTTGAGGGGCACTCTCCTCCCAATTATGGCAGAAGTTCAATGGTAGAGCATTTGAGCTCCCGTGTTCATTCACTGGGCAACTTCACTCATGCTTTGCACTTCTAGGCAGGCCTCAACATGGCTCATTCAGTGAACGAGGTGTAAAAGGCTCATTCAGTCATGCAGGTGTAAAAGGCAGTGACGTGTGACATCTGAACAGGACACTGAGTCTGCCTCAGAACATCCACTTTTGTGTTAGTGAACAACGACCGAACAGCTTGCCTTTCCTTACTCGAGTGTAGTCATACTTAACCCATTGACTGTAGCCTTAACTCTGGCGTATTCATAAGATCTGTGACTCGAGCTGCCCCTCATTTCCATGTCACGGGTTCCTGTGGAACAGGACAAAAACATGTACTAGGTGTCCTGAGTGTTGGACCCTTCTGGGATGTTCATCGGGCAGGCTGTAAGCCAGTCTAACTGAAACCCTGCTGATGGAATGCCTGGTCATCTTTGGCTGCATTCTGGGAGGGGCCTCGGCGACAGGCAGTCTTGATTAGCCAGTGGCAAGAACCCAGGAACCGTCATGGTTTTTTTGTGCTGGAAAAACTCATAGGCAAATCCCCAGTCAATTGGATACATTCTGTGCTGACTTGCCCAGAACCTTTGCCAGTTTGGGGATGGATACTTGCTCAGGAAATAATAAATCCAAGAAGACAGATGGAAGCCCAGGGTCATTGCAAATTAGAGGGGCATGAAGTAGTCAGCTTTCAGCCTATTTCTTTTTGACAAATGAGAAATGCCAAGAAAGATGGTCTTGACGTGGCCAGCATTTTAATCCAGA
>PVKM010044686.1:0-12161 GCA_004027735.1 Carollia perspicillata | reverse complement strand
CCATGTCTCCACCTCCCTAATTCATTTTATTGGAGAATCGTGTTAGAAACCAAGACCTGTGCACTAGGCCTGCCCATCTCTAAGTAGGTATCATTTCTTTTAGGGCCCCTCAGTTAACAAAACAAAAAAATATATAAATACTTTTGTATTAAATTGTGTACATTCATCTGTGTCTATACATGTATCTCTATGTCTTAGGTACAACCATCTGCGTCTATATAACGGTTTATATCTATATTAAGCAAACCATGAGTTCACACTGATGTCTCTAACTCTTGTCCATTACATCATGGATCATTCTAGCCTCCCCTTCTTACATACAGTAACCTCCCACTTGAACAGTCAGAGAACCATCCATCACCCACCGATTCAATTACTCAATTCTAGTACACATGTGTGGCAAAATCACAACTGTTAACCCATAACCCGTGGGAAACACCTTTATCAACCGGAGTGCAGTGCTTACGTGCAGTGTCCTTTGCTTGAGTCTTACAAATCCCACTCATTTCTTGAGTTACTTAGGTCAGCACCTGCCTCCCCTCAACCTCTAATTGGCTGTATTTTTTTAAAGAAAAAGGAAGCAGGAAATAATTAGCTAGTAACCTTTGACACATTGGTGTTTCCACTTACAAATTAGTTGAAGCAGCAATGAAGAACTCATCATGTTGATCACTGTTTTAATATTTTATGTAAAAATTAAAAATCCTTTAGAACAAGAAAGAGACAGGTAGGCTCTAGGCAGAAACATTTTCTTATTTCTCAAAGAGAAATTTAGCACAAAGTGGTCCAGGATATTGATTTTACAGAAGTTCAACTACCCAGGTGTCACTGTGTCCACAGGAGGTCTTCACAAACAAAAGCAGAGTGCAGGAAAAGAGAAAACAAAGGGTCCTTAAGGTAGAAGCATTTGGTAAGACTCCTTTAGACTCCCCAGAATAAAGAGCACAGCTTGTATAATTTACCTTTTAAATTTAATATAGTCTCATATTCAAATATATTCTTTTAACATGCTTTTACTTTTGTAATAGGATTGAGAAATAACTTAAAACCTCTTTAAGTTATCAAACCTTAAGAAATCAAACTTCTAAAACAATTTTCTGTGTAAATTCAATCCTCAAACTAACTTAAATGTTTGAGCACATTGTTAATTGAAAATGAAGGTTCTTTTTACTGAAAACTAAAGGCAGATAATGGTAGGCTAATTCTACTTCCTTCATCACTGGGCACCTGCCTCAGGCTCTGTAGAATTTACTTGAAATAGTGTTCTCCAAATCAATTTTCCTTTCTTCTTAGTTCTGTGACATCTAATGACCTGAGAGCCTGTTTTGAATGAATATGAATAAATCAGTCATTTGTGTAGCTGAATGTATTTACCATGATTATGAAGGATTGACTATATTAAATAGATTAAATTATACAGTATATATATTGTCCTAGCTGAAGATAGAATACTGACTGATAGCAACAACAAAATCTACTTTCTAAAAGAGACCACGATTTCCTCACAAAAGGTTATGTGATCTAGATAAAATTTGGTAACCATTTTGGGGTATTTTTGGGGAATCTAAGTAAGATTATAAAGCTGTTTTCTTTATTCTGAAATAAGTTTGGTGATGCTAGAATTGACACTAAAAAAACCCTTTTTCTTTCTCTCATTTTCAAATGTCAACTACTTTTCTTTATGTGTATAGAAGGAGCAAGAGAAAATTAATCACTTTTCTAATACCAAACAATTGGCAAAACTATTTCACTAGATTGATTGATTTCTGTTGAAATAACAAAGGTGACCTTTGTCCTATGGTGGCATAACAACTTCTTGAAAAGTGACTCATATAATCTTTATATACAGTTACTCTGTCAGATAGTGAATAAATTTATAAACATGTCTCATATGCTCAACTCTAACTGATGGCCGGGTGCAGCTTAGATTCCTGTGTTGAAAACAACTCCAAAACACAGCATAATCAGAGGAGGGTAATCTAGTGCACCGACAATGCCTGTCGCCAGTGAGGAAATAAGAAAGAGTGGCAAATTACTGTGTTTTTACCTTTTCCGGTTTATAATATTGACTTTGTGGTGGAGTGAACTCATGTTTTAGATTCAAAATCTGCGTTACTTTGTCAAATGAGAATTTATAAATTTTTGCTTTACACAAAACCAACTCCATGTTTGTGTTCTAGCCATACCAATTTTTCCTCCTCCTAAGAACCAAAGACCATAAAATATGTTACATAAAGCACATAGGATTTAACTTTTTCTAAGTAATTCTTTCTACATTCATACCACTGGATTGTAATACATGAGGGCAGAAATAATGCTTCTTCATTTTATGGACTCTGGGAAGAAAGATTTACTCAATGTGAAGCCTGATAAAATGTATCAGCTGAGATGAACTCCCCATGGCCAACAAAGATCCCGAATTTTATGAATTTGCTGACAGGGCACCTCACATACTCTGCGTATCAGGAAGAACTTAGGATAGACATTCTGCACTATATATACCCTGCTTGTTTGCATGTCTGAGTCAACCACAGCAGGGAAACCCTGGTTTTCTCTTTCCTCCAATGGACTGAGACCTGCCACGTCCAATCTGAACTACACAAACTGTATCCTCATTTGCATCTATACCAACCAAGCAGAACTGCACATGAAAGCACCAAAATGGGAACTGTGGGCAGGAAACTCTCCATAAAAGGTGACCTCTGGTCTGCATTGGCAGAGCACCATTTAGGATGCTCCTTGAATCTGTGTCTCTTGGGAGACAGCTCTTTTTGCTCAAATAAATGCTTTTATTATAACAGTCTGAAATTAATTTCGATTTATAATATCTTAACTTTCTCTAATGCCATAACTCAGAATTTAAAGTGGTAAATCCACTTTAAACCTGAGACTTTCCACCTCACTTATAAGGAGATTCTGACCGTGACCTCCCAGTTTCCACATGATCTGGCTCCTGGTCACTTCTCTACCCTTCTCCCCTCTCCCTCTCCCTCACTTCAACCAGCCATTCTGACCTCCATGCAGGGCTTCTTGAGGTCAAATCCAATTCTTCCCACGGGCCTGTGAATTTACTGATTCTTCGAACTGCACCTTCTCACCACTAGACCTCCACACGGCCCACCCTCTCACTTACTACAGTTAAGTCTGTTCAAAAGTCATCTCCCCAGGGAGAAAAACATCCTCAAACAGTGGCCCCAGGCCTCTGCATCCCCTTCTGCTTTATTTCCTCCATCACTTTCTTCCATCACTATCTCAAAAGACATTACATACTTATGTATATTTTAACTTTCTACCACTGGAAGTTTAACTCCATTGAACAAGAAATGCATTCTTTGTTTGTTCACTGCTACAGTCCTAGCACCTAGAACACTAAATGGCACATGATAGATCTCAATAAATGAATCAATTTATTAATGAAACATTAGAAAGACCTTCTCCTAGAGCTCAAACCTCAGATTAAAATTCCTGCTTAGACTCCAGGAGGAAAGAGCTATTGGGGGGAAGAGCTAAATCTCCACCATTGTAAAACTGGGTTGAGTGGTTCCTTTGAAACTTTTTTTCTTTCATACACACATATGCACACACACATATTTATTGATATATTTAAGGTATTAAAAAATAGGTTAAAAAGTCACATCGGCCCAGTCAAGAGGGAGAGGAGACCAAAATGCTGCTCTTCCTCCCTGAAGGTGACCCCTAAGGCACTTCTCCATGACCTTCAGGCTCTCAGGATGTTCAGTGGCCTCTCCCTGCTGCTGCCTGCTGAGCCTGGGCATCTGTACCTTGTGTTCTGTAAACAACTTGCTCTTAACCACAGCAACTCAGGTAGTTTACACTCTGTTATTCTCGATCCTTGAACCATGGAGTGCTGATGTGAAGCATATTCTTAGACTTCACAGGGAAGTTGCAGACAGCAGTTCAGTATTATACATGAAGCACCTCAGGTGAAGAATGTTGAATTTTACCCTTTTCTCAAGTGATCATACTGTAACAGTATAAAATTTTAATGGTAGGAAATTGTAAATTGTTACTCACCCACCGTTCCTTTGACATTGCTTATGTGCTGACTGTGACTACTATGTTGCTTGTAGATGAACAGTATGTTTATATAGAAATCCTAGGAACTAACTTCAGAAGGTACAGACCCCAACCTTCAGGCATCCTTGTTCTAGGAGATTTGTCAGTCTTTTAACCATGGAGCCAAAGTGACATGAAGCTAGGATAACTAAACCAGATTGACGTACACTGGGCCATCATTTGCCTTATTGGAATGGACTGTGCCCATCTGCACATACAGAACTTCGCAAACTCCTCCCTTGATCTCTTTATTCTGCTCCCCTATCCCTCCTTGTAACAACCTCTGCATCCACTGAGAGGTGGGGATAGACTTTGAGACATGAGTACCCCCTCTTCCAAATGGCCAGCATCTGAATCAACCACTCTCCTTTCTGTCAGCACCTGCTTCTCGAGTATTGGCTTTCACAGCGGCAGGCAGCTGGGCCTGCATTCAGTTACAATGCTAGAGCATGTGTGCTTCTTAATAAGAATGTAATTATTTTTACTAAGACTTATATATGTTCTATATTTACTTGTACTTGAGATAGGAATTCTTTATGTTTAATAAGGCCTCAGGATACAATTGGTAGGGAGCACTTACAGCGGTAATGTTTAAAAATTCATGAAATATTGTCATACTATTTGCTACTTTTTCAGCTGAAAATAAACCATTAATAATCCATTTCCACCTTTTCAGAGTACCTCAAACAAGGAGTCCTCAAAGTCAGAGTGTGCATATTTAATTGAGAGCTCAAGAAAACCACTGTGATGATAAGCATTCAGCAGTAGAAATTGTACAGATCTAAAGGAGCTAAGTTAGGTATCAGAAGTTAAAACCATTATAACGAAGATAAATGCATGGAGTATGTTGGATGGAAGGGGTATAAGTAAGCACAAGAGGGAAGTAATGTTTTTTCTACCGTAAAATTTTCTAACTGATATAACATTACACACCTATCATCTAGGCCTCACAGCTAATTTAATAATAACACTTCATTTTAATTTCCAGTTTTCAGATGGAAATAATGAAGAGCAAGAACTTAAGTGTTTGATCCGAAGTTCTCCCTCCAAAGCTCTCACCTCCCACACATAACATAGGAATAGGCAAATCTCTTCATCATGTTGCTTAAGCCCAGTCCCTTCTAATCAGAAAATGACTTTTCATCTTCCACATGGACAATCACCTATTGAGGAGCCATTGAAAATCTGCCAGGGGCCGGCTCATCGGTTTCTGTCATCTTCACTCTACTCCTGGGCTCTGCATGGAGTTTCTTCCATTGAGGAGACTCCCTGTGGCTGTCACTTTGCTCGCTGAGGTGGAGCTGGCAAGTTCATGTGGTAAGGCAGTAATTTGGATCTGGAATATATTTTGCCATGGAAACAGTGTCACACATGGTAGTTAGGTTTTAAGACAAGACTGCAAAGACTACTTAATCCATAATGAACCAAAGTGAACCCACTAATGCATAGTTTGAATGATGCGAGAGTCTATTTTCAGTTTAGTATCTCTAGAAAAATATACTCAGAAACCCAAACGGGATCCGTCAGGAATATGTGTTTTCTGAGGAGGTGACAGGAAATCATAGGGGATGCAGGACAAATATTTCAGGCTAAAGTAACTTACCAGTCTCTGTACAGTTTCATAAAAGAAGGCAACTAAGGCAGATTCCACATGGTTTAATTAAGACACCAACCGTGGTTATTCCTGATTGGCAAACAGATCAATGCTGGGATTCACCTGCCAGACTTTTGTATTTGGGGTTCTTTGTTAGGTCACCTGATTGTATGTTGTAGACAGGTTGAGATCTGTTGTAAATGAGGCAGGCCTTGCTGGTAAGCTCTGCTTGTCAAGACAAGTAGCATGCTCTCAGGAGCCCAGAATATTCCAGCTTTCCAAAAGTACTTTTGCACCAGCCTGCTTCCTTCCCTGGCATAACAGCCCCACCTTGGGCACCTAGACATCCACAGCATCCAGAAGTGCAAGGGCAACTTCTGCACCCCTGCCCTCTTCTGTTGTAAAATACCAGAAAGCAATGAGGAGGAAGAGAAATGAAATAGTAAATGTCAGCATTGGTAAAATAAACAAATTGTTGTAGAAATCTGCCTTAGCCTCATGTGACATTATGGAGCAGCTAAGGAGTCAGGGATGAGGAGGGAAGAGCCACATCTTCATACCCAGGCCATGTCACAACCTGCACTTGCTACTCATGGTCACAAAGGGAGAAGGGAACACTGAAGTCCCCTGCACATCAGTCGTACTGGGCCTCACAGACACCAGGAAGGTTTCCTGCTAACTGGAAGAATGCTTCCCTTCAGAGACGATAATGAAAGAGCATGCTGACTTCAGACTTCCCCACAGAAGCTGGAGCGGCAATGAAAAACAGTGGCATCACGTTTGACCAGGGAGAGAGAGCAAGGCCCAGAAAGTGCATGCCCAGTCACAGACAGCATTGGGCAAACCCAAATGGAAAGAATTCTATAAAATAATAGATGGGAAACTCACAGATTAGAGGAGACTATGGAACACACAAGAATTGCAATGTGAGATCGTAAGAGGATCATAGAACAGAAAAAAAAAAAAACAGAAACAGATTATCAATTTAAAAATTGGGGAAATTCAAATAAGGTCTATAGTTAACAGATTATACCAAAGCTAATTTTCTTTTTTTGGTAATTGTGCTATAGTCATGTAAAACATTTACATAGGAAAATATAATGTTGCTTTTGTAACTTTTCTGTAAGTCAAAAATAAGTTCAAAATTAAAAAAATTTAAAAGCAACAAAGAAGTAATTTCAAACATGCAAAAACTTAAAGAATGTACTTCTCATGAGCTCTTCCTGAAAAAACATCAGAAGATGGATTCGAGCCAGTGAGTAAATGAGGGGGAATCATGACAAAGGAGAGTTAGCGCCTGAGTGCTGGGTCCCTTAAATACAGGGTTAGGATGAAACCAGCCTACGGTTCCAATGAGATCTTTTTCTATTGCAAATTGCAATGATGTACAAACATAAATCTAAATATAATGATTCAAATGTGGGGATACTGGTCAGAGATGAGAAGCAATGGAAATACAATGATATGCTTATATATTAAAGTAAGGTTTCAAAAGATATGTGAAACTGATAATTAATAGAAGTATCAGCACTTAAAAATACAAAAGTAAACACTTGAGAAACCGATGATAATGAAATCAAAACTGGGTGAGGGGAAGCAAAGTGGCAAAAAGTGAAAATACACAAATATTGTCATTTCTTACAGTGGGCTATAAGTAAATGCTGTCCAAAATAAAAGAGGATTAAGTATATTATATAAGCTATTTAAGATGGCACAAGCAAAACATGTGAAATCAGACTTTCCAAATATAATAATGAACAAAACTAAAATAAGGAGGAATTTTTTAAAACATAAAGGGAAACAATATAATAAAGTTATAGTAGTTGCAGCATTGTTTTATGAAAGCAAAAGACTGAAAACTATCTAAATGTCTATCAGTGGAGACTAAAATCAATTCTGATAAATAGAAGACAATGTTATCGAAACTACTGAATTAGCAACTTGTTATTGAGATAAAGTGATCTCTAAGATGTATTAAGAAGAAAAGGAAAATTCAGAACAGTTTGTGTAGCAAAGGAAAAAAGAAGGGACATTTTGTTGCACATGAGTGCATCTGTGTTTGCATGCTTAACGTCTGGGAGGGGCACACAGAAAACAAATAGCAGTGTCTTCAGGCGAGTCCAAACTTTAAGTGTCTCTGGGCCTCACTGGAAGAAGAAGAGTTGTCTTGGGCCATACATTAAATACACAAACACTAACGAAAACTGATAAGCAAAAACAAAAGGTTTTAAGTAAATTTATGATTTTGTGTTGGCCTCATTCATAGCCATCCTGAGTCACATGTGGCCAGTGGACACCCCTGCAGAAAACAAGTGACCTGTAGGACAGAGATGGAAGGAGGCTCTCATTTCACTCTACATAACCTTTTGTGCCTCCTGCATCTGCATTACGTAAATATTTACCTATTAAAAATAATACATAGGCCTGAATGCTTCTAGCTTGGGCTTCTCTAGGCATTCCTAAAGCTTGTCCTCAGTGCCAGTGACTACCAGTGTGGCAGCCCAGAGCTGAGGATGTAGGTACGGATGGGAGGAAGCAAGGAATGGCCTCACCGGCTGGCCCAGGCTTAGTCAAGAGTGAGGTAGGTATCTCAGGGAGGCCAAGGCCTTGGGCTTTCACTTCTCCCTTTCCTCACTGCAGGGGTTTTTGACTTGGTGTTATAGGTGCTCATGTGATCTGTGGATAGAACTCTATGTCAATATCATTGATTTCCTTTGCAAGTCTATGAATGTTATTTTACAATTTAAAAACATCTTGAGAAAAGGTCCTCGACATGAAAACCCTGCCAACCCCTGCAAGATTTCTTTAATAAAGGACTGTATTTCAGGGTCCCCTGAAATAGAACACAAAATCTATGATATACGCATTTTTCTAATGAGGCCCAGAGCTTTTACTAAACACAAAATAGGGTCTAGAGAGTCAAAAAATTTTGAGGTGACATTTGTTCATTTTAACAGGTTTTGGGGTAGTTCCTTTAGGCTCCCCCACATCTTTCTCCACCCAGTTTTTAAAACAAATTTTATTTCTTTTCATTTCTTTTAGATTTAGGGAAAGAATGACTAAATTATTTGCATGTTAACTGACTATCTTTTTATTTAAATCCACTAGGCCCAGAGTAGGGTTTAAATTCTCAACTCAGTGCTTCAGGTAGCCATATCTATGTGACATCCTGCTTTGGAGTTAGAACAAGTCATTTTGGTCAGGCTATTTAAGTATTTACCAGTCCTTCCACAAATACTATGTCATCTTATTTTTACAGTAATAAGAATTAGTACTATAATTAGTACCCCAGTTTAGAAGGGGTGGAATCTAGGTGTGATTTCAGGCAAAGTCCCAGCTTCTGCCAGATACAGCAGATGAGCTCCAAAAGGGGGTGGGCCTATATACCCCTCCCCCACCTGCACCCTGGGTCCCCATCATTGGTCTTGGACAGTGAGCTGCCTCTGGGCAACAGGAGTGGGGACTATAAACTCCCAGGCACTTTGGGCTCTCTGGCATGGAGCAGACTTCATCCAGGAACCAAGAACAGTTCTCCAAAGACAGCCACAAGCACCAATCATTAGGACCAAAAGCTAGGGAATGGATGCAAAAATAAGGTCAAAGGGATGCCAGGGTATTGGGTGGAATATTGACAGTATCTGCTACAAAGAGAGTAAGTGATTTTCCCAGGTAAATCTGAAATGAACACATCTTTGAATGTAGAATATCACAATGTCATTGAGTTTTCTATTGTCTAGAAACCACACTTTTCCAGAACATTCCTGATATGCCTGCTATGGCATACATCTAAGACTTAATTGTCACTTACTCTGTGCAGATTCTATTATTACAAAGGCACGAATGTCACCTAATAAATCCCCAAAGAACATACCCTGCTAACGTGATTGCTACAGTAAGATACTTTGTCAGATTACTGATGATGACTATAGCTTCCCTCTACAAAACACAGGCCGGGGTAGAAGAAGGGACCGGTGACTGCTGAGAGGATGACTTGAATAGAATATCCGAAGTAAGATGAATTCACAGGAAACAAAGTTTCATTAGCTCAGCTGCCTCCATATGGAACTATTTGTTGGGTCAAGAGCTTTCCAGAAAACCATATGAAACCCTGGGAAATGTCTGTTTTGGATGCAAAAAATCTCAGGGGATTTTATGGATTCAGATCTTTGTTATGGAAAAAGGAACTTTGAGTTTAGCCTGGGAAGTTTGCTTTCTGGGAGACATGCCAAACTCAAGTTGACGTGATTTGCAATAACCTAGTTAATCAACCATAAAAATCAAAGCTTTATTGTTTTTTAGGGATAATAACACTGTAATTTTGAATACTAAGACTTACTGTGAGAAAATCAAGTGCATTAGCTAGGATATATGTTAGTTTAAAAGACCACTAAATATAAAAATTTCAGCCAAGAGCTTGCCTTTTACTTAAATATCCAATATATGGATGTTTTCAGATACCAATTTCCCATATTTTTAAAAGATAAAATGACTTCAGAGACATTTCATGACTTAAACTTAGCTTTAGTAATTATATAGAATCATTTTTTAAATCAAAGAAATTGACTTTCACTGATGAAAGTCAAAATTGACTCATAACGTATGTGTAGGGCAAAGCTGAATTTTTATGTAAACAAATCAGAATTTGGAAACTGAAACACAGGCAGACTCATCTTACTAACATGACTTGGTGGGAGCCTGTTTTTTCTCTTAAATAACCAGGATTTCTACCCAATTTTTTTTTTTAATGCAGACTCTCCAAGATCCTAAACTGGAAAGTTATAAAGGGCTTAGCAAAGCAGTTTGGAGAGTCTAGCAGGAAAAAGAGGGTGAAATTGAAGAGAGAAGCAGATCATAAATATCAACCCCAAGGAAAATAGTGAAGGAAGCAAAACGGGACTGTTTTCCACTCTGGGTCCCCCTCCCTTTTGAAACACCTAATGCTTTGAAGCTGCTGAGGATCCAACAGTGGGTCTCAGCCAGGTTTTCCCAGGATAACCTGCTTAAACAATAAATACTAGTTCCTCAAACTTCAGGTTCCCAAAGTGTTTTCTTTGCATCCCTGGGAATCCCTGAGACACGATTAAAGGGCTAGCAGAACATAACTATTTTCATAATAACATTAAGATATTATTTGCTTTTTCACCCTTATTTTCCCTGAAGTATGCAATGAAGTTTTCTAGAAGCTACAAAATGTGTTATATAACAACAGATTGAATGCACCTTAAAAATAGCTAGATTAACAACTACGTAGATATAAAACATATAATTTCCCAAACAAGTGTTGATTTCAAAATAAAAGTTAAAAATAAAATCTCAATACAAAAAAAAAAGGCAAATAAAGGAGGGTGGGTAGCAGGGAAAAGAAGAACCAGAAAAATATTTTTAAAAAATAAAGTTGATATGGGTATTTTAGATTCTTTGCAATTTCATTTAATGTTAAGATAAGGTTGTTAGTTTCTACAAAATAATAACAACAGTAATAAAGCCTGTTGGATTGCACTGAATCTATAGATTAAATGTGGGAAAAGTTGACATTTTAACTATTTTTAGTTTTTCAATTCATGAGCAGGGTATTTGTTTAGATTTTCTTTCATCTTCATTATCAATGTCTTTGTAGTTTTCACTGTGCAGATCTTACCCTATGTATTCCATATCTGTGTTGCTATTATAAATGTTTTTTTAAAATTCTAATTACTAATCATTCACTGACATTATAAAGAAATACAGTTGATTATTTTTACATTGACTTTGTGTCCTACAACCTTGCTAAACTCATTACTTCTAGGAGGATTTTTCTGTATGTTTTCAAGGATTTTTATATAAATGACCACTTTATTTCATCATAAACAAAGCTTTAGTTTTTAAAAAAGTAAATGGATTAAACCACTGAGTTAAAATAAAAAATTAATCAAAGTATTCTTGCATAAGTTCATATTGTTTATAAGTAAGACCAAAACAGAGTTGTCAAACCACAGCCCACAGGCTTTGACCAGCCCCAGCCCAATTACGTATGGCCTTGGACTAAGAATGGTTCTCACAGTTTTAGATGATATGCTGTAACAGAGAACACATTTGACCGGCAAAGGCTAAGATATTTAATCTGCCTATTTACAGAAATAGTTTGCTAACCCCTGCCTTCAAATATGAAGTCATAAGATCCAAACTAGAGATAAGATGGAGACAGATTTACTGGAGACAACTTTAGAACAGCGTCTGGTTTTCCCCCACTACCCAGATTTTATGGATGTGTGCATGCCTTGTCAGATTTATTGGCCTCCTTGTGGTTAGGTATAGCCAATAGGAAGTGAACTGAAGCAACTTATGCAACTTCCAGGTCAAGTCTTTTTAAAGAATACACAGCACCCTGGCTGAGTGGCTCAGTTGGTTGGAGCACTACCCACTGTACCAGTATGTTGCAGGTTTGGTTCTTGGTTAGAGCACATACCAATGGGGTGCATTCAAGAGGCAACCTATCCATCTCTCTCTCTCT
>PVKM010044685.1:0-12160 GCA_004027735.1 Carollia perspicillata | reverse complement strand
CTCTGGGGCTCTGAGCTGTTCTTCTGTTTGAGTCATATTTGGTCAGGTGGCGCCTGTTACATAAGTATGGCAGAGCCTTAGGTGTTTACCAGGGCAGGGCAACCTAGTTGCTGGGTTGTGACACTATCTGTGGGGGTGGGGTCAGAGAGGGAACAATGGCGCCTGTTCCTTGCTGTCTCGGATTTGGGTCTGCTCTGCTGCCTCCCACAAGCAAACTGGGCCCCCCTGGTGCTGGTTCCTAGGTGGGCAGGCCTATGCACGCTCCAGGACCCTGTGTGTCTCCCCAGTGACCTCTCCTGTGAGGTTGGGAGTCTCTCCCGCACTTTCCAATTGGTGTTTTTAGGCTTTATTTCCCGTTGCTGGGGTCCTGGACTGTGTGGTCCTTCTCACTGCCTGCTTTTGCCTAGTTTATCAGTACGAGAATGTGTGTCCACAGTCGGCCAGCCGCCTTGTGTGCCCTGCATGCTCTGCTGATCTCTTCTTCCTGTGTCTGGGGTCTGCAAGCTCCACGCCACCTATGATCCCTGGCGTTCCTGGGTCTGGTAGCCACTGTGTTTTACTGCCATGGTCCCTCTCTGCCAACTTTGCCCCTCTTACTGGTCTGGTTCAATCGTTGTCGGACTTCCGTAGTTCAATTTCCTGTGTTCTTGTTGTGTTATTGTAAATCTTTGTTGTCCTTAATCTTGGTTGTGCAAGGAGGCACCGTGTTTCAACCTATGCCTCCATCTTGGCTGGAAGTCTTGAAGCTGTTCTTATCCTGGTCTTGGTGGAGACACATGACTTCACTTGACATTTCTTAAGTGCCTGTTCTTTTTTAAAAAAGTATATTTTATTGATTATGCTATTACAGTTGTCCCAGTTTTCTCCCCTTTATCTACTGTCCACCCTGCACCCCTACTCCTACCTCCAGTATTCCCCCCAACCCTTAGTTCATGTCCACTGGTTGTATATATAAGTTTTTTCACTTCTTCATTTCCTATACTATACCTCCCTCTGTCTATTTTATGCCTACCAATTATGCTTCTTATTCCCTGTACCTTCCCAGCCCATTCTACCTCTCCCCCTCCCCATCGATAACCCTCCATGTGATCTCCATTTCTGTGATTCTATTCCTCTTCTAGTCATTTGTTTAGTTTTTGTTTTATGTTTTAGGTTCAGTTGTTGATTGTTATGAGTTTGTTGTCATTTTACTTTTCATATTTTTGATCTTCTATTTCTTAGATAAGTCCCTTTCACATTTCACATATAATAAGGGCTTGATAATGAACTCCTTGAACTTCACCTTATCTGGGAAGCACTTTATCTGCCCTTACATTCTAAGTGATAGCTTTGCTGGATAGAGCAATCTTGGATGTAGGTCCTTGCCTTTCATGACTTGGAATACTTCTTTCCAGCCCCTTCCTGCTTGTAATATTTCTTTTGAGAAATCAGCTGACAGTCTTATGGGAACTCCTATGTAGGTAACTGTCTCCTTTTCTCTTCCTGCTTTTAAGATTCTCTCCTTATCTTTAGTCTTGGGTAACTTAATTATGATGTGCCTTGTGTGTTCCTGCTTGGGTCTAATTTTTTTGGTACTGTCTGAGCTTCCTGAACTTTCTGGAAGTCTATTTCCTTTATCAGATTGGGGAAGTTCTCCTTCACTATGTTTTTAATTAAGTTTTCAATTTCTTGCTGTTCCTCTTCTCCTTCTGGCACCCCTATAATTAGGATATTGGAATGTTTAAAGTTGTCCCAGAGGTTCCTAAGCCTCTCCTTATTTTTTTGAATTCTTGTTTTTTCATTTTGTTCCAGTTGGATGCTTATTTCTTCCTTTCATTCCAAATTGCTGATTTGAGTCCCAGTTTCCTTCCCTTCACTATTGTTTTCCTGTATATTTTGCTGTATTTCAGTTTGTGTAGCCTTCATTTCTTCCTTCATTTTGTACCCAAGCTCAATAAATTCTGAGCTTCTTGAGTACCAGTGTTTTGAACTGTGCATCAGATAGGTTGCTTATCTCCTCATTGCTTACCTCTTTTTCTGGAGTTTTGATCTGTTCTTTCATTTGGGCCATGTTTTTTTTTGTCTCAGAGCACCTTTTATGTTATAAGGGGGCGGAGCCTTAGGTATTCACCAGGACAGGGCAACCCTCTTTGCTGTGGCACTGTCTGTGGGGGGTGGGGTCAGAGAGGGAATAATGTGCTCTCTTGTTCTACTCTAGCCCCACTTTCCAACCAACTTTCCTGTGAGACTGGGACTTTTTCCTGCCTTCACAACTTCTACAGTATTTTACAGCTAGAGGCTTTGAGTCTTTAGTTTTCCCTTCTGCCAGCCCTCCTTACTCCCTCAGTTCTCTCTCCACTCGCTGGGCTGCTCGTCTCCATGTCTCCACCCCTCCTACTGGTCTGGATGAATGTTTTCTTTAACTTCTTGGTTGTCAGAATTACATGCATTTGATATTCTGGCAGTTCTGGTTGTTTATTGTTTTTAAATTGGTTATTATCTTTCTTTTGGTTGTGTGAGGAAGTGAAGCATTTCTATCTATGCCTCCATCATGGCTGGAACTCTGTGAGAATCTAAGAGCCTGTTCTAATAACAAGTGATGATGTGATTTTCAAGCTGGGGTCCATGTGTTGTCTTCCAGGGATCTTGAAATAACAGCTGTATGAACCAAATACTGGGGCAGGGGGTGTTTCTAGTTAATATATTAAGATGAGGATAGCATTTAATTAAAATTTAGCATCAAATTAAATAATTAAAATATTAAGTTAGTTTTAGAAAAAGAAGTTTGACATAAAATTAGAAAGTCCAAGTTCTGTATTAGCTTTATGGACATGTAATTTGGACAGGGGAATTAGCTTCTCATCATCAAATATGGAGCCACAGGGAGAGAAGGTTCTCAGGTCTCAGCAGTGACCTTTTATCCTGCAGGCCTGGGAGGATGATGTCACGAGGTTTCAGAAGATGTTCAGACACCCACCCCATGTGCAGCTGAAGGTGGTTGCTGGCAACCATGACATTGGCTTCCACTACCAGTAAGCAGTTCACTGAAGTATTGCAACACAAATGCTCTTGCTAACTACAATTTTGAAACTACAACAATTGAGGTGAAAGCTTTATGTGGACTGTGTGGAGGAAATTTGTGTAAGACTTAAGCTTTGGAATGTAAGCTCCATGAGAGTAAGCATTTTCTTGGTGCGTTGTACACCTTCAACAGATCTCTTAAATGAATGCCTTGTGTGTGCCCTTGGTGATTCTAACTTAAAAGTTAGTTTTAGTGGCCAGTTATTTTCTTTGGGAATTGGAAAACAAGATAATTTAGACTTAATAGCTAATTATATAGTGCTTATGCTCCAGCCTGCACTAAGCACTTTACTTCCATACATTAACTCATTTAATCTTTATATGTTCCAATTATTTTACCCATTGTACCTGTGGGAAAATGGAGGCCCTGGGCACTAAATCACTTGCCATATAGTCCTTCCCGTCAGTCAGTAGTGGAGGTGAGAGCTGCACCTTGATAACCTGGGGCCAGCGGGAGCTCTGAACTAACAATGCCAGTTGGGGGCTCAAATCCTGAAAGGTTTTTTTTTTTGTGTGTGTGTGTGTGTTCATGATAACTCTTAAGAGGCTTTAAAATGGCTTATTCTGAAAAATGTTTCTTTTTACAATTGAATGTAGGATGGACACATATAGAATAAAACGATTTGAGAAAGTTTTCAACCCTGAAAGGCTGTTTTCATGGAAAGGAATTAAGTGAGTATTATTTGTCCTTAAGTGAGTATCTTATGTCCTTTAGTCCTTGGAAACCTAATTTTTCTAAGGTGACTGCCATACTGGGTCAGCCCCAGGGTCTCTCTGGCCTGGTTTACAGTCTCTGACAAAGGTGTCCCAGGCTGTCCTCATTGATGGTCCCCATTGGAGTCACCACACTACTTTTCCCCAACAATCCACAGTGACTGGGTCACATGACTTTGCCTAATTACTGAAGGAATTTTATTCTTTCTGTCAGCACTGTCTCTGGGTAATATAAATTTAATCAGTCCTCTTTGTAAAGGGGTATCTTTTATTTGCCCAAAATTTACTTATTTCATTTTATGAAGGATGTTTCTGTGGTTATGGTGTCCTAGGATCTGATGACAAGGGTGCTTGCTCACTGTGCTCTGCACTCTGTGCCTGCCTTTCCCCCAACTCCCACCAGCCTTGATTGTTAGATCAAGCTTCTTAACCCTTTAGTCTGACCATCAGTTCCAGCTCCCCCTCTGCAGGGCAGTTTTTGTGCCCATCTCTATCCCTGGACCCTTCCTGGTCTCTGTGTGTGTTTGCATCAGAGTGGACCAGGCAGTACATACACACTATTCTAGCTGCAGACCTAGTGGAAAGAAAAGGTGAGAGAGGGTTTTTCCCCCCTATTTTGATCAACTCCTTCCCATGGTATCCAGCACTCTGTTGCCTTTGCCCAGAGCAGCTCATTGGGCCCATCAAATGATAAGGTCTATGGGAAGCTCCCAGAGACCAGGTTTCAGTGGGTACTCCACAAAGGGTCACTCCTTCCCTCCTTTGCCTATAGAACAGTCTCTAGTAGTTTCCTTTCCTGAGTCATAATGGAGACTTGATATAGTTTCTCCTCGGGCATAGAGTTTAAGAAATTTTAATTAAACACACTGATCATATCATTTGATTAGTCAGTTACTCATCTCTAAAATTCTTTAAATTTCAGGCAGTCTTTATGACAGATACCTTATTCATGCCCAGTTGATATGAGGGTAGGAAATAAAAGTATATTTAATGGGAGTTTATAGAAAAGATAACTAAAGTAAAATGGTTGCAAAGGAGAACCATAATTGACTCCATTTGGGAGTATCCATACCAGTCAGCTCTAATCAGCACTCCCACCCCTCAACCCTGCCTGTTTGCTGAGTACACAGACATAACCGAATATTGCCCATGCTTCATTTATGTTGGAACAGTATCTAACATTCACTGAGTACTTTCTACTGGCAGGCCCTAGTCCATGTATTATTTTATTTAATTCTTGCAATGATGATGGTGTGGGTGTACTGTTTATATCCCCCTTTTGCAGATAAGGTACAAAGAGGCTATGTAACTTGCCCCTGGACACATGGTTCAATGCAGAGCTTAATGGGAGTCTGTCCTTAGAGCTTCTGTACTCTTGGATTTCTCGCAAGTTCTGGGTTACAAATATTTTTACCATGTCTTGGACTCCACACCCAATAATGCTATTTTGTTTTCTTAGAATTGACTCCTGCCTACAAACACAGATTAGTCGAGTTGAGATTTAAAGCTGTTCTGGGGGTTTCTTCACCCTGTGGATGCCTAGCTTTCATTATTGCAAAGAAAGCAATACACAGAAAGCCCCCTGACTTTCTGCTTGCTCCTATTAGTTTTGTGATGGTCAACAGTGTTGCATTGGAAGGGGATGGCTGCAACATTTGCTCTGAAGCAGAAGCTGAACTCATGGAAATTTCTCACAAGCTGAATTGCTCCCGAGAGGTAGGAGATCATCTGAATAGTACAGGTCCTTCTGTTCTGGCATGTTCTAAGGGCACTGCCAGTTGGAGCACTTTGTGTTTTTTTCAGTCTCTCAGCTCCCTCTTCCCTTCCTACCATGCACTGAATAATGGTTTTGCTAGGTTAATGGACTGATATCTGACCAGAAACAGCGCTCTAGCCGCTGTAAGAATGGGCAGCTGCGGCCGGCATCAGCCCCAGTCCTTCTGCAGGTGAGGTGGGGAGAAAGCATCTCCATGCATTTGGTGGAACTACACAGGGGACTACACAAGTCACCTCTCACCCCTCTCTAAATCCTGGACAGCACTTTCCACTTTACCGGAGAAGTGATGCTAACTGTTCTGGGGAGGACGCAGCACCTCCAGAAGAAAGGAGCATTCCCTTTAAGGAGAGATATGACGTGCTTTCTCGGGAGGCCTCACAAAAGGTTTGACAGTGTGCCAGATTCTAGAAAGTCACTGAAAGGCAGGTGACTTTTGTTAGTTTTGACTGAGGGACAGAGGGCAGGATTTTGGCAGTATCTCAGATAATTGTGTCATTGTTTTGTTCCTCCCCATTCACCTAGTAAATCCACTTCTATTTCCTAATATCCAGTTAATAATATCCTTAGCTATTCTTTATTCAGAACATTTCCACCAACTTAAATGTATTTGGAAATGTAACTGGAGCTTAAGAGTTGAATTTTTAGGGATTCTCAAAATGCTCTTTCTTAAATATATATTTATGTAATATATATTATGTACAATAACATATAAATGTATTTATAAAATAAATTTGTAAATATCTATAAAAATAGTGAAATCTGGGGTAAGAGGAATAGATTCTCTCTAAGAGCCTGAACTTACTTTTGATAGAGTCTAAACAAACCAAGGAGTTTAAGGAATAATTAAAGCAGTCCTATGAAGTAGGGATTTCGTATTTAACTTAATGAAACCAGCAGTGGCCTAGCTGTGGGTCTCAGCAGAACTCTGTGCAAGCACTAACCACCTTTTGCTGTCCCCTGGGTATGGTAGCTGCTGTGGTGGCTCCAGCCTCGCCTGGTCCTGAGCGGCCACACCCACAGCGCCTGCGAGGTGCTCCATGGGGCAGGAATCCCCGAGCTCAGCGTGCCTTCTTTCAGTTGGAGGAACAGAAACAACCCCAGTTTCATCATGGTAATGTGAACATTTATTTTTGTCTCAAAGCTTTCATAAGTATTTAAATCAACACAGTAATCAACTATTAATTGCTGCAATCTGTAAAAATATACAAAAGCTGTAAATACACTTCCCCATCTCCACATGCACTCTTAGTTTGTTTTACTGATCCCTGTCTGAAGACCTTCCTGGCATTATTCCAGAGGGGTGAGGGAGGAGCAGCTTACAGAGTATTTTCTCCTTCGGGGATGCACTGTCCTCTGATATTAGACTTTCTGTGTTTATTAAGGTAACTGGATCATTGCTTCATTGGGTGTACTCAGCCATCTTGTCTTGTTGTCCAGATGTGCCCATGTACTCGGGCAGAAGGATGCTACAGCTCTTACAGGTTGATTAAGGATGTTGTTTCAGTTAGTGATTACCTGACGTTTCAGCTCCTTTCTTTTGCCCTTGGGTTGCAGCATCCAGTTCTTAATGCTTTTATGTCGGGTACTTCTACTTCATAAAAAGATGGGAAAAACCTCATGTTGTTAACTTCAAAGTAGTAAATGACAAAGTAAATGACTTTGATTTACTTTGACTTTGAAAGTAGCAAAAATGTCTACCAAAAAAAAAAAAGCCCATTCAGATGCCTCTAGCATATGTATATCTAGGTGACACATTGCTTATTTTTACCATCAAGTGGCATGGAAAATAGCCTTGTACTCCTGTTTCTTGATGACCATTGCTCTAAATCTCCATGCCTCTCTGAGTAGCTTTCAGGTATGCTCACTACACTTTAGAGGAACCACTGATTCCCCTCTCACCACTGCTTGAGTAGGCTGAAGGCTGTGCCTCCTTACGTTCCCAGTGAGGAGAGCTACTTCCATGCCTTACCTAAGTAAGCCAGGAAAGCTGCCTTTCCTCCATTGTTTCTAAGTCAGATTGATGTGTTGAGCTGTGCATGGAGCTCTTACTGTAGCATAACATTCTTGTTTCCTTTCCAGGGCAGCATGACACCCACAAAGTATGCCCTGGCCAAGTGCTACCTTCCCCTTGAGGACACGGTTCTGATCACATACTGTGGAGCAGCTGGGTTCCTTGTGGTCATTATATTAGTTGACCTTGGACTTCTAGCCTCGCCTTGTCTTCTTGGTTGTAAGCTGCTCAGAAAATTTAAGACAGTGTGAAGAGCAGGAGACTTTTTGCATTTAGTAATAAATGTCAAAGCCAAAGAAACTGAACATCAGGCAGTGCTCATGTGAGATGAGACCAGAATAGACTGTCTTTATGCACATCATAAAATTCTAAATCATTGCTGTAAATTACTGCAGAATAAATAGTTGATTGTACTGTTTTCATGCTATAAAAATGGAACATGTAGTCTACGACAATTTGTGTTTTCTCATTTTATCAAATATATGTATAATCAAAGATGGTATCTGTACAATATGTAAATGCTATTAATGTCATCATATGCATGCACTAGACAGTCCTTCCTTCCCCAAGGTGGAGCCAGTAGCCTTGGAGCACACTTGGGATTAGTTGTACACAAACCAAACACTGGGTTTGCTTCTGCCCTCCTAAAAAGCTGTTCTCAAATTCCTATATATTATAAAGCTGTACACTGAAAATAAATGTACAGATGCTACAAGCAGGAATGTATTGTTTACACAGACTTTTGTACTTCTGTGCTAAATTAATAGAATCAAATTTTTAGATAAGTGTAATTTTCTCTCCAGCAGACTGAGTTGTTCTGAATTTAATGCCTGTCATTGATCAAAATAAATGTGAAAAATGGACTAGGAAGTGGCTTTGTATTTAAAAATAAATATCTTGATAATTTTAAGCCAGATAAAATATATTCTTTTTGTATTTTTTCTAAGAGTCTAGTTCTTTTTTCAGTCAAACTTTTAAAGAGAAAGTTTAGTTACTGGGGAGTTATTGAGTAATAATGCATGTAACAATGTACTGTTTCATTTTGTGTGTATATGTGGGGGTATATCTGTTCAGCTTTTCCTTCATGTTTTTATTTTGAAAGTGCAATGAAAACTGAAAATAAGTTCTGCTTTATATGTTTCATTTCAATTGAGAATTTTGTCAAAAAGTTAAGAATGAGAGGGGCAGTGATTTGGTGATAATGAAATAAAATATGTGTTTGTTGCCTTGATTATCTATAAAGTTGCCATCCTTTCATGTTAAAGTTAGTAGTATTTAAAACTGGATATGTTTATAAAGGATTCTAAAAATGCTAATTACATTATAAACTTTAAAATACTTAACAAAGACTAGAAGACTAGAAGGAAGTTACTGAAGAAATGTAGGCCCGGCTGTGACTTCTCTGGCTCCGTACTGTTGAACTGTAACATCGGGTATCATCACAGATGAGCTTTGACCTAAGGGAACCGCCCGCAAAACTGTGGCTGTGGAGAAAATATAAAACGTCCCTGCTACAGTGACTCTTGCTTTCTAGAGTGCCATAACGTTTGAGGCTGCCTTTGCAAATCTTTCATATATTTTGACTTCATATTTTAAATAAAAGTTGTGTAATGTTTCTTCTTCAAAAGGCAAATGAAAATGTCACCCTTTGATTCTCCTAAGTAGACACAAACATTGACACCCTTTTGTCTTTTTCTTCCTGTTTACTTATGATGGAACCTATGTTCCAATGAATGGTTCAAAAGCTTTCACGGTGGGAAGAATTGACCTATTCCCACTGAGGGAACTTGTAAAAGTCTTTAAATAGTAAAATAATCAATAAATATCTAGTCTGGAGAGAAAAAACATCCTTGGTTCCCTGGAAGAAGCTTGTGATGTTAGTCAGCATTAATTGTAAGATGTGGAAGAGTTACGTGTATAATATATGCGTACATATAATTTTTAAAAATCAAGGAGTATTTTTCAGTGTCCTGATAAAATGTCCTAAATTCTACAGATACTATTTATTCCCTTTCTTTGAGCAAGTGGCGGGTTATGTTGCCATTTAGCTGTTAGCACAATAAAAGCACATTTCTTTTACAGGTGTGGCCATAATCAAGGCACAAAGATCTACAAGGATTTTTCTTCAGGAGTTATACAAAATAATATTACATTTTGTGGTCTGTACATTGTAATAAACCAGCAATAAAATAACAACAAAAAGAATATATGAAAGGAGACTGTTGCCCAAGCATTGTGAAAATCTAGAGAATCATTTTTAGATAGGGTACCCTTTGCAGTAGTGAATGTGGTAGGTTTTCTGCCTAAATATAAAAGGCTCAAAGTAGCTCTAATTTAAATGACTGAGGCTAGCAGATACTCAAAGTATTACTGAAAACAGGTTTTCTTGCCATTCTGTGGCTTGGGGCCTACTCCAAATCTTGGGCTAATGCAGATCAGAAAAGGTGGCCTCTTGTCCTTTTGCAGCTTCAAGCTGGAATCGGAAAGCCTGGCTCACCGCATTACACAAGTGCCTCTATGATTATGCCACGTAACTCGGGAAAAGTATGCTTCTCCGCCATTTATCAAGTTTCGAATTAATCAACAAATCACTGAATGGATGAATAACGGGCCCCCACCCAGAGAAATTTCACTGTAGTGTCGCGCAAGTGAGAATGGATGGTTTTCAGTGACACAAGTGGGTAGGGGTGGGGAGGCTTAGGAAGGCCATGTTCAATGAGAACAAAAGCTACAAACCAAACCTGAGGGGAAAGAGGTAGCCAGAGGCTTGGTGGTCACACACAGAGAGGACACAGAGCAGGACAGACGGCAGCGCGGATGACAGTGGGAACTCACTACCTTCTACCACGGCTTGGGGCTGACAGGTAGTTTGGAAATAACTGCTCTGCCTGGTGCGGTAGCGGAGAAAGAGCAGGCGGAGAGACGGCGCCAGAAGGCACGCCCACCGCCCTGGACGCCTCATAAGAGTTCGTACTGTTTGAGGTGCATCCTCTGGATGATGTCTCGGCAGTCGTTGAACACCCTGCGGATGTTCTCCGTGTCCACGGCGCAGGTGAAGTGCGGGTAGCAGTAGTGTTTGCCGTCCCCTGTCGCAGTGCTGATTCTCTGCAAAAAGAAAAACAAAAGGCTCTGTGCAGTGGAGCCCTGGTCACTTCACCCAAGGGCACATGGGAGTGCAGCCCCCACCCCATTCATTCTTGGACCAAAGAGTAGAGGGCTTGGGTGTTGTCTTGTTTGTTTGACAGAAATACAGAGCTGTAGGGAGTGTCTAAATACTGAACACACAACTGGAAACCCAAAGAATTTTAGCTTTACCTCCTGCCCACAGAAGCTTAGAATTCATTTGAGACAGGATACACATTTAAAAGACAGACACTGAAAACAGAATTTAGGGTACAATTTTCCAGAAATGAAGGTCTAAACCAACATCTTTTAGTGGAACTTTCGGTGATAATGAACATGTTCTGTATCTTCCCCGTCAATAAGGTAGCCACTATGCTGAGCTGATGCAACAGATACTGATTTTTAGTTTTATTTAATTTTCATTTAAATATCCACACATGACTAGTGGTTCTGTATGGGTATAACCTCAGCCACGTTGCTTCCTCCTCCACAGAGACCTTTAACATTTCCTAGGGTGTCCCTGGGTTAAGTGCTCTGTGGCCAATAACTGAGAAACACTGGGGTAAACATCGTCAGCTGTGATTCGTGAGGACGTCTTGGAGTGACGTGCTCATTTGCATTGTGGAGCTAAGTGGGGCAGTGTGGACAGAGGCTGCCAGGGCTAAATTGTGCCCCTCCCCCACTCACATGTTTAAGTCCTAACATTCAGCACTTCAGAGTGTGACTGTATTTGGAGACAGGGTCTTTAAAGAGGTAATTAAGTTACAATGAGTTCATTATGGTGGGTGCTAATCAGTAAAATGGGTATCCTTAGGAGATAAGGACACAGACAGGGAAGACCTTGTGAGGACACAGGGAGAAGGTGAAAATCTACAAGCCCAGGAAGAGGGCTCAGCAGAAATCAACCCTTCTCACACCCTGACTTTAGACTTCCAGCATCCAGAACAATGAGAAATAACTTTTCTTCGTTTAAACCAGCTAGTCTATAGGACTTTGTTACGGCAGCCCTGGCAGACTGATGCAGGGGTCCTATGGAACTTTCTTCATAGGTGCCCACAGGAATCCCCAATGTCCTCTTGTCTCCACTCCTACCCCCTATTTTTCTGCAAAGCAGCTCAGGAATCAGCTGTTGGAGAAATACTGGGGCTCTGCGAGGGTGTTGTGCAAATGTTCATCAGGTTATGAAAATCCTAAAAGGAGAGACGTTTGTAGCAGTAGTTGGGCTTCTCTTGAGCAATTAAAAGTTGTTTTTAAGTTAAGGACACCAAAGTCTGTAAGTTACATATCTTTTTAGCCCTAAAACACAAGATGAGGTGTGTGGCACAAGGAGAGCAAGTGCGTAGTGAATGAATGAAAACAGGCTGTCTTCTGTAATAATGTGACCAGGTCCTCCCTGCCTGGAAAGGAATGGAGTTATCACAAAGGTTGTTGCAGTTTGCAAATTTCAGACAGTTTAAATTTCTAAAAATGCTAAC
>PVKM010044684.1:0-12162 GCA_004027735.1 Carollia perspicillata | reverse complement strand
CTACAAAAACTGGAGGAACAACAAACAAAGCCCAGAGCAAGAAGAAGGAAGGAAATAACCAAGATCAGAGCAGAAATAAATGATATAATGACTTAAAATAACACTTCTAAGGATCAATAAATTGAGGAACTGGCTCATTGAAAAGATTAAAAAAATCAATAAGCCTTTAAGTACACTTATCAAGAAACAGGAAAGAGGACTCAAATTAACACAATCAGAAATGAAAGAGGAGAGATTACAGATATACAAAGGACTCTAAGAAATTACTAAGGAGAACTATATGCCAACAAATTTGAAAACCATGGTGAAGTGGACAAATTCCTAGAAAAATATAATCTTCTGAAACTAAATGAACAAGAAGCAGATACCCTGAACAGACCAATAACAGCTGATGAAATCAAAGCAGTAATCAAAAAGCTTTCATCACAGAAAGCCCTGGAGTGGACGGTTTCACAGGAAAACTTTATGAAACATTTAAGGAAGGGTTAACCCCTATCCTTCCCAGATTATTCTAAAAAATCCAAGAAGATGAAAGACTCTGAAACTCTTTTTAGGAAGCCAGCATACATAAAAAATTTAAATGTAAGTTGAGACATGATAAACGTCCTAGAGGAGAATACAATCAGGAAAATATTAGATATTCCATGCAGCAATATTTTATCAATATGTCCCCTAAAACAAGTGACATATAGGAAAGAATAAACAAATAGGACATCATCAAAATACATAGCTTCTGCATGGCTAAATAAAACATAAGGAAAATGAAAAGGGAACCAATGGCATGGATAAATATACTGACCAATGATACCTTGGACAAGGATTTGATCTAGAAAATATGTAAAGAACTCACAAGACTCCACATTAGGAAGACAAACAACCCAATTAAAAAATGAGCAAAGGATCTGAACAAATAATTATCCAAGGAGGACATAGAGAGAGCCCAGAGACATATTAAAAGGATGCTCAGCTTCACTAGACATCAGAGAGATGCAAATTAAAACCACAATGAGATACCACTTCACACCTCTCTCAATGGCCATCATAAACAAATCAACAAATGACAAATATTGGCAAAGTTGTGGAGAAAATATGACCCTAATACACAGTTGGTGGGAAAGCACACTGTGCAGCCACTGTAGAAAACAGAATGGCATTTCCTCGGAAAAGTAAAAATGGAACTTCCTTTTGTCCTGTCAATTCCATTGTTGGGATTATACCCTAAGGATCCTGAAACACCAATTTAAAAGAATATATGCACCCCCCAATTGCCATTGCAGCATTATTTACAACAGCCAAGTGCTTGAATCAACCTCAGTGCTCATCACTAAACAAGTGGAACAAATAACTATGGGACATTTACATGATAGAATATTATGCAGCAGAAAGAAAGAAGGAGTGCCTACCCTTCATGACAGCATGGATGGAATTGAAAGTCATTATGCTAAGTGAAACAAGCCAGGTGGTGAAAAACAAATACCATATGATCTCACCTATAAGTGGAATCTAATCAACAAAACAAACAAGCAAGCAAAATACAACCAGAGACATTGAAATTAAGAACAAGTGGACAGTAACCACATAGGAAGGGGAGAGGAATAATAGGGGATAATAGGAGGGGCCTTCAAGGAACATGTATGAAGGACACATGAGAAAAGTCAAAGGGAGTGGGTTTGAGGGTGGGAGGCAGGGATGGTTGGGGCAAAGGAGTTGTGTTCAAGTGAAAATGGAGACAATTGTACTTCAACAATGTTAAAAAAAACAAACAAATGTGTTAGCCACTAGGCTAAGACTAATGTCAGGACTACAGAAAGAGGCAGGTGGAAGCAGAAGGTCATTACTTGACCAACACCTGGGCCTTGTGCAGAAAAAAGCCAGCCATGAAGAGTAGCAAGGACCATCATGGACACAGCCAAGCATGAACGAGACAGCAACAGACTGTGAATCACTTGTACCTTCAAACATGCTGCCTAGAAGCTACAGGTTGATAGCATCTGACATTAGCTTATGCTAGTTTCAGACACTAGAGTCATATCCAAAAGGAGAACACAGCAGGCAAGCAATAAACTCTGCTGAGACTAATTCCACTTCATTATTTTTCATTATTTGCATTATTTTATTTTTTTGCAGAGCTTTTAACATTTCTCTTTTTCTTCAAATTTGTTCCTATTTTTCACAACTCTTTTTTTAAATCACATATATTACTCTCCCCTTTTCTTATTTCATTTGCCTTCTTTCTTTTAAAATTTCATTTTAAATTTTATTTTTTCCAGACTTCCAGCCAAAATGGAGGTAGAAGCAGATACACTTTGCCTCCTCGTACAACCAAGAGAAGGAAAGAAAATTTAAAAACAAAAAATAACCAGAACTGCCAGAAAATCAAACTGTATGAAAGTAATACAACTAAGGATTTAAAAAAAGAAACATTCATCCAGACTGGTAGGAGAGGTGGGGATGGACAGCTGGGGTGGAGAGAACTCACAGCAAGGCTGCAGCTGGCAGACCCAGAGAGGTAGCAGCTGGCAGAGTGGGCAATCCCAAATTTTCATGTGGATAAAATGGGAGGAATCCTGGGGAATGATACAAACCATGCTACCCTGGGTTCCAGTGCAGGGAAATAAAGCCTCAAAACCTCTGACTGAAAAAACCTGTGAGGGTTGAAGTGGCAGGAGAAACTCCCAGCCTCACAGGAGAGTTCATTGGAGAGACCCACAGGATCCTAGAATGTACACATAATCTCCCACCTGGCAATCAGCACCAGAATGGCCCAATTGGTTTGTGAGTAGTGGAGGGAGTGACTAAAAGCTAGCCAAGAACTGAGCAAGCAGCACTGCTTCCTCTCTGACCCCCCCACCCCCAGAACACAACTCCACAACACAGCAAAGTGGGTAGCCCACTCTGGTAAATACCTAAGGCTCCACCCCTTACTATATAACAGGCATGCTGAGACAAAAGAATATGGCCCAAATGAAAGAACAGATCAACCTCCAGAAACAATACAACCAAATGATGAAGAGATAGCCAACCTATCACATGCAGAGTTCAAAACACTGGTATTCAGAATGCTCACATCCTCAAATGGTTGAGGATGGGTGCAAAATAGAGGGAAAAGTGAAGGCTATGAAAAGTAAAATAAAGAAAAATGTACAAGGACCCAAAAGTAAAGGGAAGGAAACCAGGACTCAAATCAACAGATTAGTGCAGAAGGAAGAAATAAACATTCAACCAGAACAAAATGAAGAAACAATAATTTTTAAAAAGTGAAGAAAGGCTTAGGAACTTCCAGGACATCTTTAAACATTCCAACATCTGAATCATAAGGGTGCCAGAAAGAGAAGAGGAAGAGCAACAATTGGAAAAGTTATTTGAAAACAAAATAAAGGAGAACTTCCCTAATCTGGCAAAGGAAATAGACTTCCAGGAAGTCCAGCAAGCTCAGAGTCCAAAAAAAGTTGGACCCAAGGCAGCACACACCAAGGCACATCATAATTACATTACTCAAGATTAAAGATAAAGAGAGGATCTTAAAAGCATCAAGAGAAAAGGAGAGAGTTACTTACAAAGGAGTGCCCATAAGGCTATCAGCTAATTTCTCAAAAGAAATCTTACAGGCAAGAAGCGGCTGGGAAGAAGTACATATGTACAAAATCATGAAAGGCAAGGACCTACATCCAAGATTGCTCTATCCAGCAAAACTCTCCTTTAGAATGGGAGGGCAGATAAAATGCTTCCCAGATAAGGTCAAGTTAAAGGAGTTAATTGTTTCCAAGCCCTTATTATGAAATATCAAAAGGACCTATGTAAGAAATACAAGAAGATCAAAAACTATGAACAGTAAAATGACATCAAATTCATAACTATCAACCACTGAACCTAAAAAACAAAAACAAACTAAATGAACAACTAGAACAGGAACAGAATCACAGAAATGGAGATCACATCGAGGGTTATCAATGGGGAGTAGGAGGGGGAGAATTGTGGGGAAAGGTATAAGGAATAAGAAGCATAATTAGTAGGCACAAAATAGACAGGGGTAGTGTTAGGGACCACTCTGTGTGGCTCTGGAGACCGTAGCCCCACAAGAGCAAGCCTTGAAAGAGGCCGGTAAGTCTCACTGGAAAACCAGGAAATGCAGATGGCAGACATGACCTGATGCTAACATTAAGGGTTCCTGTGGGAAATCAGGCCTAATAAATACATTGTATCCTTTGAAGCTTGCTTTGCTTTGTATAACCTTATTGATACAAACCAGATGTTTAATTTCAAGGCAAAGGGTAAACTCCTTATCTCATGAAACACGTCTTAAAGACCATCTTGCTTCAGCATGTCTCACAGACCCTGATCAATGACAAATCTCTGTGTTTCAATTGTTATCTATAGATAATACTTGTTTTTGTGTGACTACAGCTTTTTGAAACTGATTGATGAGCTATGTGTGTATGCTGTATACCCCTACACATGCTATTCCCAATAAAAGACGTTTGGGAGAAGGGCTTAGGTCATTTTCCACTAAAGGGAATCGCCACTCCCTCCCCCAACCCAAGAACTACAAGATTGTGTCTGGGATGACTTATTCTCATCTGCAGCTGCCAGGAGAGCTCTGTGGGACACAATTCTCCCACAGAGTAGGTTAAGAATAGTATAGAAAAATAGATAAGCCAAAGTACTTATATGTACAACCCCTGGACATGAACTAAGGTGTTGAATGCTGGAGGGTTGGGGTTTGCAGGGTAGAGCGGGGATAAAGGAGAGAAAAGAATTGGGATATTTGTAATAGCATAATCAATAAAATATACTTTAGAAAAAGAAATAGCCATAGGGATATAAAATATAAGATGGGGAACATAGTCAATAATTTTTAAATAACTATGTATGGTTTCATGTAGGTACTAGACTTATAGTTATGTAAATACTATGCTGTATACCTGAAAAACAATATAATATTATATATCAACTTTAATTAAAAATGAACAAAAGAGAAACTAACAGATACAGAGGAAAAAAAAAGAGATTTGCCAGATTGGCACATGATTTGGGTGAAAAGGGATTAAGGATAAAGAGCCTATTATAAAAATAGTCATGGTGATATAAAGTATAGCATAGGGAATATAGTCAATAATATTGCAATAATTATGTATGGTGTCAACTACTAGACTTAACATGGGTAGTCACATCATAAAATATATAAAATCTAGTCACTATGTTGTTTACCAGAAACTATTATAATATCACTTGTCAACTGTAATTTTAAAATAATTTTTAATAATTTTAAAATTAAAAAATAAAAGCAATGAGTTATTAAGCTGTCAAAAGACATGGAAGAACTTTAAATGTATATTACTAAGAAAAAAAGCCAATCTGAAAAGTCTGAATACTATATGATTCTAACAATATAACATTCTGGAAAAGGCACAACTTATAGAAATGATAAAACTTCAGTGGCTGTCAGTGACTAGGGGAGATGGAGGGATGAATAGGCGGAGCACGGATTTTTACAGCAGTGAAGATATTCTTTGTGTGATACTATAATGGTGAATTCTCATCATTATACATTTGTCCAGACCCACGGAATGCACAACAATGAAAGTGGTCCCTAAAGTAAAGGGCCATTCAGTGCTGTGATGTGTCAGTGTAGAATCATTAATTTTAACAAACACAACAATCTTGTAAGGGATGCTGATCATGGAGGAGGCCATGCATGTTTGAGGAGCAGGAGATACATGAGAAATCTCTGTACCTCCTTGTCAATTTTGCTGTGAACGTAAAACTTCTCTGAAAAATAAATTCATATTTTTAAAAAGAAAAAAGTGACATTTGGAGAAGTTAGGTGATTGTCCAAGGTCACAACACCAGTAACTGGCAGAGCTAGAATATGGAACCCTATCTTGTCTGGCTCTATCATCCAGGCTTTCTAATGTGTCCATAAACCAAAGTGGTCCCTGACTTAGCTTTGCCTGTTATTATTGGCCTTTCACGGCTTCTCACACCCCAGTTTCTCTTCCCCAGTATCTAGTCTGATTCTGTGCAGAAATCAAGGGAATCTGCCAGTGGTGTGACCCTCGGAGCACCCTGAAGGGATCAACATGCAGGATGGACCTGGGCATTACATGCTGCCACCTTCACTTCTCCTGATAATATGAAACTTAAGGATATTTGGAACACTTAAAAGGAGATTCTAATGAATGCAAGACAGAAATTGAAACACATAAATGATGTGGCTTGTATATGTTGAGGAATCAAATTAGGAAGGTTAAGGTTTAGGCTGTAGTCAGACTAGGCTTGACTGCCAGGAAATTCCTCACATCGTCCTCCTTAGGGTGCCAGAGGTGACTGTGGTCAGACTC
This sequence comes from Carollia perspicillata, assembly GCA_004027735.1. Lineage (NCBI taxonomy): Eukaryota > Metazoa > Chordata > Mammalia > Chiroptera > Phyllostomidae > Carollia > Carollia perspicillata. Next base: position 5,821 of record PVKM010044684.1, on the reverse strand, counting down.
AGAAAAATGCATGTATATACACAATAGAATCAGCAGGCTTTAGTCACTGGACAAATAATTACTTGGTAATCAGGATAACTTTATCCATCGCCTCTTAAGGGTAAGTCATGAGTAGTTTCCTTGTATTGCCAGAGGAAATTCTTCTCATAAACTGGGTGCTGTCTGGGGAAACTATTTTATCACATATCTGGGTGAATATAATACTAATTTCAAGCAACTATAGGTGATGTCATCAACAAGTACAATAGTCATTGTACACTCAAGAATTGGGGCCATATTTTATCTGTAGGTATAAACTATTTTTAATGCATTTTATAAATCACTGGCAAGGTCAACCACACCAAACATTCCAGAACACACAGGGGATCTCTGTGGGTGTGCCCAGGCCTCCAAGCTGTTGGGATTCATTGTTCTGACACTTCCTGCACTGTACACAGAGCTGTCCCCTTAGTCTGCAAGTCTGCAAGTGACCACAGCAGAACCTACTGGAGGAGGCAAGTTCACCACACCAATCCCACAAGTGCAGATGGCACCATGGTGCACACCACCTCTCATCACACAATGCCGTGCCACACCGCTGACTCACCCTCAGTGGGCCCCCTGTTTTCATGCAGCAAATGGAGACCAAATCAGCCCACAAGGTTGTGATGAGCATTAAGTGAGGTACTAAATAAACACAAGCACTATGCATTCAGCCAGCCAAATGGCCTGTGCTCAAAAATGGTCAGGAACAGCTTCACTTTCCCCATCACCAAGCTCTAGTTCATTCAGCAATTGGTTCAGCCCAGATGCTTGATGTAGTTCATGAATAAATGAATGTATGTATGAATCATGAAGCACAAATAAGTGAAGGACTCCGTGTTTTTTTATGATGAAGATATTAAGGGCCAGGAAACCTGTGTTAGGTATCCTCCCTTGAGACAGAGGTAGCCAAGGAGGTATAAATAGAAGTCGTGCATGGAACTTCCAGGAAAGTAGGTTAGGAGGGAGACTGACAATTGGCATGAGACTTACTTGTACCCCTGTCCTTCCTCTTTCTAGGTATGAGGATAGAGCTGTGATGCCTGGAATTCCAGCAGCTATAATGGAATCTGAGTTGACCTTAAAGATGATATTGTAGGCTAACAGTGGCAAAAGTCAGAAAATATCTGTGTCTCTAATGTCTGTGGGAACCACATTGTCCCAGGGCACACACACGTATCTCATTTTTCCCATGGCAAGGGAGAAATACCCTTCTATATGATAGCAGACATTATTATGTTTGATCTCTGCTACTGGAAGCCAAATATATTTCTAACTGAAAAATGTCTGTGATATGACGATCTCTTGATTCTGCTCCTCCCAAACTGCCTGCCCTTTCTCAGTCTTCTCTCCCAAACCTTAGTCTTTTCCCTGTCCAAAAACTGCATTGGTGTAGGTGTCAGGTCCTATCACTCTTCAAATCCCAGTGCTTAAAATATTATCCACAAGCTAATAATACCCAAGTGATATTAGTAGCTCAGGCCTCTCCCCTAGCTGCAGACTCATATCCAAGTGCCCAGTTGACATCTCCAAATCAGTGTGTCCAAAAGAGAACCTTGATATTCCTCACCTCTTACAATTCCCCCATCTCAGAACATGGTCCCACTGTTTCTCAGGCCAGAAAGCTAAAAATCTTCCTTGATATCTTTCTCTGCCTAAAGCCATCAGTAAGTTCTGTCACTCCAAAACATGACCTCCATCATCCAACATCTCCCCACCCCTGACCACCATTATTGCTGCTTCTCTGCCCTTGTAGCCTGCTCTGCCCATAATGTCAGAGGATCACTTCTCTTCTCAGACCCTTTAGGGGTGTCATGTGGCCCTAATAATAAAATCTATATACCCTGCCATGGTGCCAGGGTTCTATGATGTGCCCTCACCTCACCCCTCTGCCCACACTACTGCTATCCAGCCACACTTCTTCCTCTATGCACAGACATGCTGGACTCATTCCCTGCTCAGGTCCTTTGCATGCACTGTTGGAGTGACCTGCATGTCCCTCCCCAGGATCATGACATGAATGGTACCTCTGACTCTTACCTGTCTGAAGCTATGTCCAAGTAGCTTTCCACTCACTCTATTCTTTCTATCAATTACTTTGTGTTATATTCTTTGTGACCTCATCAATATATAAAAATCCTCTTACCAATGTCTTTGCTTACTACTGTATTGTTTAGAATATGTACCTCATAAAACACGAATCTGTTAGCCTTTATGCCCCACTTCTACACTGTGATAGCTAAATTTATATGCATCCATCATGAGTTCAAGAGCTGGGCCATTGTTATTTAGTGGCAGTTCTTCTTTATTATATATCTTTAGTCTTCATTCTGATCACTAGCTTTTTTATTCAAGTTGACAACATACAGACATTTATCAATTTATCTCCCCACCCCTGCATTGTTATGTTTGACTCTTCTCTCAATTATAACAGAATAAGGTTTAGCATACTTTTAGAGCCCTTGCATATACAAATGTTTTTGTTGTCTTGGCATATAAAAGTCAAATTGGGGGTAATAAAGACAATTTCTCTGAAAACTTGGAAATCATGTGGCCATCCTTCAAAACTTACAACTGTGAATGAGTATCTAACATCAACCTAAATGGTGTTTGCTTTCTGAGGAGCCTGTATTCTCAGCCTGAATGCTTCCATGTAGATTTTTAAATCACTGGTTAAATTTCAGGGATATATCTACATTTGGGTTGGGTTTTTTTTAGCAAATCTGCTTTAAATATCATTACTGAAGTAAGTCTTTTTCTCATTACTGAACCAAGTTTGTATTCCTACATCAAACTTTTTCAAAAATTATATTTTTTATTGTTGCCTCTTTCCACTTGTTTATTTCTTCCTCACAATAACCATATTATTCAAAAGCAGAGTCTCCTTTTATTAGGTTATGTAACTATTATATTTCTTCTTAGTACTATTTTCATTGCTTTGTCCTCTTTCAGTGAATTTTAGGAGACCAGTTCAAGTTTGTGTACAACATTATAGCATTTTGGGGGGCTGTTTTAGTTTTCCCCTTTACTGCCCCTATAGCTCTGCTATTGAATGGATGTTTCTTTGAAATTTCTTTCCTACTATCAATGTTGTTCTTTACATCTGAGTTCATATCTCAGCTCATTGCTTTTTCATCATCCTGATCTCTTCCAATAATCTCACATATTCCTAAGTTTATGAAGAACACAACTATTGATCTTTGAATTATTTTTTATCTCCTCCTAAAAATAATTTTTTCAAAAGTTATGATTTTACTGTCTCAGCTATTGAAATACCCCCTCTTTGGGTCCATCTCTGGTCTTTTCACAGTTCCAGGTTTTTTGGAATCTCATCAAAATGTAAAGCTTCTGCACAGTGAAAGAAAACAGCATTAAAATAAAAAGAGAACCAACCATATGGGAAAACGTATTTGCCAGTGATACTTCAGACAAGGGTTTAAACTCCAAAATATATAAAGAACTTACACAACTCCACTCTAAGAAGACAAGCAACCTAATTAAAAAATGGGCAAGGGATTTGAATAGACATTTCTCCAAGGATGACATACAGAGGATCCAGAGACACATGAAAAGATGCTCAGTATCACTAGCTAGCAGAGAGATGCAAATTAAAACCACAATGAAATTCCACTTCACACCAGTGAGAATGGCCATCATAAACAAAGCAAGAATCAAGTGTTGGAGAGGTTGTGGAGGAAAGGGAATCCTAGTGCACTGTTGGTGGGATTGCAGACTGGTACAACCACTATGGAAAACAACATGGAATTTCCTCAGAAAAGTAAAAGTGGATCTGCCGTTTGATCCGGCAATTTCATTGCTATGATTATATTCTAAGAACCCTGAAACACCATTCAAAAAGAACCTATGCACCCCAATGTTCATAGCAGCACAATTTACAATAGCCAAGTGCTGGAAGCAACCTAGGTGCCCATCACTAAATGAATGGATCACAAAACTATGGTACATTTACACAGTGGAATTCGATGCAACAGAAAGAAAGAAGGAGCTCCCATGTGACAGCATGGATGGAACTGGAAAGCATTATGCTAAGCTAAATAAGACAAGCAGTGAAAGACAAATACCATATGATCTCACCTTTAACAGAAAACTAAACAACAAAACAAACAAACAAGCAAAATATAACCAAAGACACTGAAATAGAGAACAGGCTGACAGTGACCAGAGGGGAGAAAGGAGGGGATTTCAGGGGAAAAGTGGAAGTGTTTACAGGAACAAGCATAAAGGACACATGGACAAAAACTAGGAAGGGGTGGAAATGGGAGTGGGGGGAGAGCTGTGGGGGTGGGCTGGGATGGGAATAGAGGAAGGAAACTGTACTTGAACAACAATTAAAATAAATAATTTTTAAAAGCTATGTTTTCAAATGTGTTCAGTGTATTCGGTTCAGTGCTTTGATTTTTCTGCATATTCATCCTCCATAAAGATCTTGTTGACAGAACACATGTGGCAAAATTTTATCATATTTGCCCATCCCTGAAACCCTGGTTCCTCAAGAATGCCCCCTGATAGATATGAAGCCAGCAAGCAGAGTTGGTTCAGGCCCTCATCCCACTGTTAGTGTTTTGGCATCTGGCACTTATTTGATGCCTTTAACTGGGTTGAAGATGGTCAGGTCTTCTGACAGACTTATGGATAATGTATGCCCTCATCAATATGAGGAAAGATTAGCTGTCATCTACAAGACACAGTGAACAGAAGACTCTGTTCTTCCTCCATCAGCCTTGCCAGCAGCATTGCACATTGTGAGAACCACACCTTTCAGCATTCATTATGACTCTCTTGACCCCATCAGCCAGATGGCAATGGACTGGGAGGCAGGGAGGGAGAACCATGTAATTAAATACTCTGCTGGGTTCAATGACTTCTTTAGACCTCTTGGGGTTTGTTGGGGGGGAGGCAGAGCACCAAGGCATCTCCTCAGCTACTTTTCTTCAACTGAGCAGTTGACATTATTGTTGAAGATACTGGAAATCCCTTCTAAGGCTATCTATTGTTGATCGGTTCCTGTCAGTATTTTTGTGTTGTTGTTGTTGTTTAAATATATTTTATTGATTATGCTATTACAGCTGTCCCATTTTACCCCCTTCACCCCCCCTCCACCCTGCACACCCCCTCCCACCCACATTTTCCCCTCTAGTTCATGTCCATGTGTCATACATATAAGTTCTTTGGCTTCTATACTTCCCATACTATTCTTACCCTACCCCTGTCTATTTTCTGCCTACCATCTATGCTACTTATTCTCTGTACTTTTTCCCCTGTTTCCTCATCCCACTCCCCTGTTGATAAACCTCCATGCGATCTCCATTTCTTTAATCCTGTTCCTGTTCTAGTTTTTTGCTTGGTTTGTTTCTGTTTTTGTTTTAGGTGTGGTTGTTAATAATTGTGACTTTGCCGTCATTTTGCTGTACATCTTTTTTATCTTCTTTTTCTTAGCTAAGTCACTTAGCATTTCCTATAAGGGCTTGGTGAAGATAAACTCCTTTAACTTGACCTTATCTGGGAAGCACTTTATCTGCCCTTCCACTCTAAATGAAAGCTTTGCTGGATAGAGCAATCTTGGATGTAGGTCCTTGCCTTTCATGACTTGGAATACTTCCTTCCAGCCCCTTCTTGCCTGTAAGGTCTCTTTTGAGAAGTCGTCTGACAGTCTTATGGGCACTACTTTGTAGGTAACTGCCTCCTTTTCTCTTGCTGATTCTGGGGTTCTCTACTTAGTTTTTATCTTGGCTAATGTAATTATGATGTGCCTTGGTGTGTTCCTCCTTGGGTCCAACTT
>PVKM010044683.1:0-12169 GCA_004027735.1 Carollia perspicillata | reverse complement strand
TTCTGTATCTGTCTTTCCGTCTGGAGTCATACTCCCTGTCCCCTGGGGTTAGATGTTGGCTAAGGAGGGGTCTCTGGACTGAGGGGAGCCACTCACACTTTTTCCATTAAATTCTTACGCTGTGACTTGTTTGTTTTGTCTAAATTGAATCCCCACATTATTAAACATAAGCATAATCAAATGTAAGTACAAGCCCACATTTGAAAGGCAAATACAAAAGGTTCCTGGATTTATATCGTTTTGCATTATCCAGGCTTCTTTTTTCTTCCACCAGAATGAATAAACAAGACTTGTCTGAGACCAAAATAATTTTCTGGGCAAAGTGTAATAAATGTTAAAGTGGAGGAAAAAATATTCTCTGAAGATAAATAGGTTTTTACCCAAGATTGCACTGGGAGAGATGGAATCTGCCTGTTATTTTCAATTGTTATCACCTGGCCTTTTGTTATCCAGGTAATGATAGGGGTGTACAAAACATGACGGGAGGCGGGGAAAGAAAGCAGAAGTGAACAATGGCATTAATCAATTAGCCCCAAGCAGATGCTGTTGGAGCGCTACATGAACCTCAGAATGAGTTAGACACTAATCAGTTCTCCTCAAGATCCTAGTCAAATTCCTTTTTGTGAAAATCAAATTTATTTTGATGACTTAGTTAACTTTTTTTTTTTCCAGAGGGAGCTTGAGAAAGCAACCCATTTCACACCCTAAGTTAGCCGGATATTAAATCAGACAGACACTTCTTTATTCCATTTCCTCTTCCCATTTCCAAAAAAGACAAGAAATGTTATAATTTGAGGAATTTTTGATGCCTTCTCAACAGAGGAGAAACCATAAAGCTGTTTCTCTTCTGACAACTTGGTTATTTCTCATCTTAGATTATCTGAGAAGCCCTATCTGTAGTTTAAAAAAATGGTTTGTTCAGTGGCATTTATGTAAGAATTAGTTTTATTTTAAATTACGTATATGTCTCTTCTTGTTAAATTTAATAGGCTCTTTAATTAGAGGAATGGAATCCATGGACTGAAATAGTATTTTTAAATAGGCTACTTGGTTTTTTGCTGCTTCTCAGAACAGAGAAGGTGTGCTTTTTACTGCAAAATATAATGTTCATACAGACATATGCTGTTTAACAGGCAATTTGAAAGTGAATAGTAGATATAACCACTGCCTGAATCAAGAAACAGAACTTTATCGCCCCTTAAAAGGTCTCTCTGGGCTCGCTCCCGACCATGACCTTGACTTCACCAGCAGTGATTTTCTGGTGAGAGGGTCAGAACAGACCTCTCCAAGATCTGCTAATTTGGCATGTGGATTATTTTGAGCTTCAGGCTATTGAGACCCTGCAGACTCGGGAAAAGCTTCTTTTCCCTCTCTCTTAAATAACTTAAGTCAGGGGCCTTGCCTGTAATAAGTCATCACCAGAAATAACTTTTTAGGATCTATCTATAGGTCAGGGCAAACATCTAATTACTGACATCTGCTCTCCTTATCATCCAGCAATGGCCTTCCTACCCTCCGAAGCTCCCCCTCCCCCATGCTTTACCCAATCCTGAGCTCAGAATGTCATATAGACCTCATTTTCCCTTTCTGTCTCGAAACCTTTCATGTATGTGGGGTTCCCATACATAGTTATGAAATTAAATGTGGCTATTTGCTCTTGTTAATCTGTCTCATGTAGATTTCATTATTAAACCAGCCTACAGAACTTTGACAGTAGAGGAAAGGTTCTCCCCCCACACACACATTTCCCTGCTATACATGGATTCCTGAATAAAGACTGTGCCCCCTCTATTTCTCTCTCTCCTTTAAATGTCAGTGGACCTTGGTTCTACACCTTTTCTTTTTCACTCAACATACTCTTATCTCCTAGTAGATATCACTTGCTCTCATGGCTTCAAAGACCACCTGTATGCCCTCAGATACATGTATATGACTCTAACCTTTCTCCTGGCCTACAGACCCTACCTCTGCCTGCAGGTGGACAGCTCAGTGAGTGACCTCCGCAGAAATACTTTGACTCTTCTTTCATTCCAGTCTCCAATCAAATTACCATAATCATTGGATTCTCTCTCCCAAACCATCTCCCCAACCCATCCACTTCTTTCCATAGTTGGTACTCTAGTCTATGCCATTTCCTCCAGGATACATGTGACGTAGTGATTTATAGTAATAAAGGTGCATTTGTTCTTCATTCCCATTTCTGGTACAGAGGTCCTAAACCTGTGGTATTTTCTAAGTGATAAGAGCCATGAAGGTGTCTTTTGTTATTCATAAGGAGTCCCTTTTTGAGCACACCTGAGCTGTGCTAACGAGGTTGTAACAGTGGGAAATTGCAACCCACCTAACTATTCTTTTTTTTTTAATTCTTTTTTTAAAGACTTTATTTATTTATTTTTAGAGGGGAAGGGAAGGAGAGAGGGAGAGAAATATCAATGTGTGGTTGCCTCTCATGCATACCCTGCTGGAAACTGGCCTGCAACCCAGGCATGTGCCCTGACTGGGAATCGGACCGCGGTTGTTTGGTTTGCAGGCCCGCACTCAATCCATTGAGCTATACCAGCCAGAGCACCACCTAACTATTCTTTTGACATTGTTTCTGTAAGTGCTGACCCTGAGTAATATGTAGCTTGCAGATGAACAACATCTTTATATAAGGATTCTAGGAACTAGCTTCAAATGATACAGACTCCAACCTTTAGGCTCTGGGAGATTTGCTGACCTTCATCCATGGAGCCAGGATGACTAAACCAGTATGATGCACACCGGACCACCACTTGCCTTATCAGAATGGGCTGTGCTAGTTTGCATGCAGAGAACTTTCCAACCCCTGCTCTGGATCTCTTTGTTCTGTTCCTCTCTCCTTCCTTATAAAAACCTCTGCCTGCACTGAGAGGTGGGGATGGACTTTGAGACATGAGTTTCCCATCTTCTAGATGTCCGACATCTGCAAATAAACCATGTTCCTTTATATCAGCACCTGTCTTCAAGTATTGGCTTTTATAGTGGCAGGCAGCCAGACCTACATTCAGTTATAAGGTGAATTAGGTTGGGCTGGTCACCAGAAGGACCAAATAATTTGAGGATTGGAACTTCCAGCCCCACCCACCAGTCTCTGGGAAAGGGCAGGAGGTGGAGGGACTGCAGATTAGCTTTATAAAGACTCTTGAACAGTGAGATGTGATGAGCTTCTGGGTTAGTGTACAACATACCTGGAAGGTGGTAGACCCCAATTCCATGAGGACAGAAACTCCTGTGCTTAGGACCCTTCCAAACCTCACTCTCTATACCCCTCCATCTTGCCATTCATCTGTATTCTTGACAATAAACTGGTAAATGTAAGTAAATGTTTTCCTAGGCTTTCTTAGCCATCCTAGCAAATTATCAAACCCAAGAAAAAGGTTGTGGGAATTCTGATTTTAATCAGTCATTTGGAAGTACAGGTGACAACTTGGACTTTTGGTTGGTGTCTGAAGCAGAGGCATTCTGTGGAACCAAGTCCTTTACCTTTGGGATTTGATGCGATCTCCAGGTAGACACTGACAGAATTGGGTTAAATTTGTGGGACACCCATTCTGTCCATTGAGAACAGGAGAACTGTTTGGCGGTGTTGGATACACTTGAGAATATGGTAAATCTTCATAAAGGCTACTAATTATAGTTGTTATTATTTGCAATTACTGTATTCATTCAGAAGCTCCTTTAGTAAGTGTTGATTGTTCATCTCCATTATTAAAATATAAGCTCTGTGGGAGAGAGACCCTTCCTGGTTTATTGACATAGTCTTAGAACCAATAACACTGTCTGCCAAGGAAGGGAGGGAGGGAAGAAAGGATCAAAGGAGGAAGAAGCACAGAATGAAGAGTGATTGAATTTCTTAAGGAAAAGAGGAAAAGCCAAAAGTTCCCTCCAGTTTGATACAGAAGAATCTAGATAATATCGAGGAAGTTAAGTGTGGAAACTGAGTGAAGGGCTTTGAGCAGCCAGGCCTTGGACACTAGATTTAAGCTACATTTATCGAAATCTTTGAATGACAGAGTAGGGACATTATGTGCCCTCTATTACAGTAAGTATGTTCCCTGCCCCCATTCCACTAATTACACCCAAGTCAACACCTACTCACCCCTCTGGCTGTAGTTTTCTCCACTTCCTCCAGGTGAGATGTTCCACAGCACTTACCACTATAGTAACTGTCTGCACACCATTAGCCTGTAAGCTCTCTTGTAAACAACAGGTCACACTCCCTTGTGTTTCACAGCATCTGACTGCAGTTCCTGAGCTTGGCACTGAGTAAATGCTAAATAAAGTTGGAGAAACTGAGGGTCAGAGATTTAAGTACTTTCCCAAGTCATAACAGCTGTAGGGATTTGAACTTTTATTTTAAAAACTACACTCTTCTCTACATGGCTACCTGCTTTGTGCACTAAATTTTAAATATTCACCCATTCACATTTTCATCAGCCCTATCTCCAATGGGCTCATTACTACCACCTGTTTTTAGTCCTGTCTTATGAATGAATGCTACCAGGGAAATCATGTAAAAACAGAATTTGCATTATTTGGAACTCTCTTACTCTTTTCCATACTTTGGTTCAAGATGCGAGGTATCAGGGCAAAACTGAAGTTGTTACCCAGATTGTTTTGACAGACTTTTATGGTTTTGTTGCTTTATTCTTTATGTTAGATTGTATTGTTTTTTCAAAATGTTCACCACCCCTTCCTGTAGGAGAGTTATACTTTCCCACCCTACTGAGGTCAGACTTGGCCAGGGACCTGTTTCAGCCCATGAAACCTGAACAGTCTTGTGTCATACTTCTAAGCAGAAGCAAAGCCATTGTGTGATTCTGCCATTTTCTTTTCCCTCTTCCACAAAACCAGCAAAGTCCCAGACAGGAGCTGCTCTGTCAGCTGGGGTCTGAAGTAAAGAAGTCTTAGAGCAGAGCCATGGATGCCCCATTAATGAAACATAATGTGAGTTGCTATAAACCACTGAGATGTATGTCTATAGGAGACCATTCCGAGTGGTGTGGAAATGTAGCCCAGCCCCCACTCAAAAAGGCCAGTGGGGAGTGAGGTCCGGCAAACAGGAGCCACACCCAAAATAGGTTCTCCTGTGAGGACTCAGGCCTGCATTGTACCTAGACTGCTATGAGATTTGCTTTTGCTAAAACTCCCTCACCCTGAATTGAGGCAGCAAATGTTTACTCCATATCTTTAAAGTAACTTCCTAAAATCTATGCTAAATCTTCCATGGACAAGTGTAACCAGTTCAACCACTTTTCCCTTCCCATTTGCAGATATCCTTCTTCTGTAATGTAATTAACAACATCTTCTCCTTTGTCTTCTATAAAATGTAACCACCTAAAGCTAACCTGTGCATAGTAAATGAGGACCAGCCTCAATGTAATATGCCCAGAAAAGCAATAAGAGCTTGTCTAGACAAGGGATGGGGCTGGCCCCCTCTCACTCAGAGAGTGGCCATGCCATCCCTTTTTCTCCACAGGACTTCTTTAGTCCTTGTGAATTTGTCTTGTTTCATCCATAACACTGTGGACACTGTGGCCAGTGTCCACATCATATATCTGTTACTGTAGCATAATTTAGTCTATGCTTACTGATAATCCTTTTACAATTCAACTTATTTGTAATCAGCAAACACAAATTATGTCAAATAATTTGTCTCCTGTCTCAAAGCTTTTTTACTGTTAGACAGAGGTAGAAAACCAACTTGCACCCATGACTTTCAACAGCATCAGTTAATTGGGTATTTTCCCTTTGTTGATGGCAATGGGTGCTGTGGTACAGAGGAAGGATTTGGGGTTCAGATTCAAAATCTTGCATTTAAAATATGGTGTGACTTTGAGCTTTCATGTCCTCATCTCCAGGGAGGGTGAGTAGTATGAAGGCTTCCAGCACACTATTAACATTCAGTAAGTCCTTAATAGATACTGGATATTCTTGAAGGTTGAGGTATCTTTAACTCTAGGAACTCCAACTTTTCACTTGGCTCATTCTATTATTAAATTAAATTTTCCTCTGTTCAAAAATTTACCTCTTCCAAGAGAACTCCCTTGGTTCATATGAACTACATTTGAAACTTACCTTGTCCTCCACTATCTATTAAGCCCTCCTAGGATATTTGTACAGCACGGACATAATTATTCTCATGAAATAGTAGGAGTCTGATAGAAATTTGCTGAATTAAGTTAACTTTTATATTTTATACATCCATGTGAATATTATGCATCTATGCATCAGGTAAGACTATGAGTCAATGAGACTAATTGTCATGGAAATGAATTATTGTGTAGCATTCGATTTATTGAAAAGAATTTGTATACTGTTTATTTAAAAACACCCGTGAACTCAGCACCCAGCTTCACCAGCACATTCCCAAGATCATCAAGCTTTGCATCTGCTCCTGGCCCATCCCATTCTTCTGGCCCTTCCCCAGAGATAACCACTATCTTGAGTTTTATATTTAATATTGACATACTCTGTCAATGACAGACATTACATAAGCAATGAGGGTTCACCTCTTCAAAGTAATCATCTTAGCCCTGGTTGGTGTCGCTAGTGGATTGAGTGCTGGCCTGCGAACCAAGGGGTTGCTGGTTTGATTCCCAGTCAGGGCATATACCTCGGCTGTGGGCCAGGTTACCAGTGGGGGATGTGAGAGAGGCAACCACACATTGATGTTTCTCTCCCTCTCCTACTCCCTCCCCATCTCTCTAAAAATGAACAAATAAAATCATTTTTAAAAAGTAATCACCTTATGCTGCTTAAGACATTTTGGTTGCCTTTTATAGAATTACTTTAGGATCCTTAGACATGTTCTTTGAATGTTCTCACAAAGATTTACTTTTTCTTTTTATTTTATTTTATTTATTTATCTTTAGAGGAGAAGGGAAGGAGAGAGGGAGAGAAATATCAATGTATGGTTGCCTCTTGTGTGTCCCCTGCTGGGAACTGGCCTGCAACTCAGGCATGTGCCCTGACTGGGAATCAAACCGTGATCGTTTGGTCTGCAGGCCCGTGCTCAATCCACTGAGCTACACCAGCCAGGGCAAAGATTTACTTTTTCAAAACAGTCTAAGGCACTAACAATACTCATTACCATTTATTAAATATTTATATGCCAGGCACTGTACTATGCCTCCTGAATTCATAGTTTCCTTAGTCCTAACTTTCTGAGTCCATTTTACAGCTAAGACGATGAGACTCAGCAAGATAAATAGCTCATCCCAAATCACCTGGCCAGTAAGAAGCACAGCTGGGCAAGTCCTTCACTGTGAAACCCCAAAACCCCATCCTAATTACTGCAGATGACCCTAGTGATTTGCAGAAGTCAGTTTGTGAATTAGGTGAAAGGTAGGGGATAAACAGGATAGGAAATACCATCTATGATTAAAAACAAAAGCAAGACTGCACTATGAATAGTGAAACTGATTTTCCTCAGTTGTCCTGGCTCTGAAAAAGTCCACAAGCAGGGTTCAGGGTTTGAGGAATGGTCCTAAGTGACTGCCTGGAAGGGCTCAGCATGACTGGAAATGTCAGCATCAGCTTAGTTAAAACTATGATATCATCTATACAGACCTGTCCTGTCACATTGACAGGGGACTCCAGAGTTGGAAAATTTTAGTTTAAGGTAAATAGTTAATAAGCCTAGTAGGTAATTCATACGTTAAAGCTATTGTTTCAGGAACTGTGGGCAGGGCCTACCCTGACTGCCTGGAGAGACAGCCAACCTCCTGGGGCATAACTAAAGACCACTGCTTGGGGCACAGCTGGAGACATCTGAGCCATTATGTTCCAGGGAGAAACAGACAACCACCTGCCTGGGGAACAGCTAATGCCCAGGGTGAGAATGCTACAGTTTATAAATCTAAGTTTCCCTGAATTTAAAAGCCCCTCACCAACTTTGTTCTGTGTTATAAAAAGGCTAGCTTGAAAGGAAGTGTAAGATGGTCTGCAAGGGTACCATACCTACCATCTTCTCTGATTGCCAATCTTCTGAATAAAGTGCCCATAAAGATTCAATCCCTGTCCCTGCTTATTGGGTCTGGTAGGTGACAGGCAGCATGAACACCAGGTTTTCTGGTTTCAGTTTTTTGTGAATGTGTACAGTGATTCAAGGGAGGAAGATTGTTTTTTCAACCAATGGTGCTAGAGAAATTTGACACCCACAAGCCAAAAAAATGAACATTCGCTTAACATCACACCTTGAAAATTAATTCAAAATGGATCACAGACCTTAAAAATATAAGTTTAAAGTTATAAAACTTTTAAAGGAAAAAAAGAATATCTTTGGGACCTAAGGCTAGGAGAAGAGTTCTTAGACTTGACACTGAAAATAAGATTAGTATAAGAAAATTTGACCTAATTGAAATGGAAAGCTTCTTTATCTGTGAAAGATCTTTTTAAGAGGATAAAAAGACAAGCTACAGAGTGGGAGAAAATATTAGCAAACCGTATATCTGAAAAAGGACTTGTAACTGGAATATATCTTTATTCCAGTTAGTGTTACATAGAACTTTCAACACTCGACCTTAAAAAGCACTCAATCCAGTTTAATAATGGTCAAAAGACAAAAACAGAGACACGATGCGACTTCACAGAAGAGGGTACAGAGATGGCAAATAAGCACAGGAAAAGATGTTCAACACCATTTGCCATTAGGGAAACGCAAACTAAAGCCACAATAAGCTATCTCTACACACCTATCAGAATGACTAAAATAAAAAATAGTGACAGCACCAAATGCTAGTGAGAATGTGGAAAAACTGGATCCCCTACACATTGCCGGAAGGAATATAAGCTGATTCATCCTCTCTGGAAAACAGTTTGACAGTTTCTTACAAAATCAAACATACAACTGTTACCGGCTGAGACCTGGTTCTTGCTGATGCTGTAAGGAATTACACATCAGCAAATCTATTAGTGAGCAAGCAGGGTTTATCGGTGATATGTTCTCATGGAAGAGAACAGACCCTGTTGAGGTGGGGAATGGGGAGGCATAGGTTCAGGGCAACTCAGGGTAAGGGTGGTGGAAGTAAGGGTGGTCAAAGGCTGGAAAGGCAAATGGTCACCCGGTCCTTTGCTCTGAGGACTTACATAGTTGGCAGAAGGGGGTGAAGAAATTACATATTGATTGACGGGTAAAGGTGGTGCCAGATTTGCAGGGTGGTGAATACCCAAAGGTATTTATGGGCTTCTTCCTTTGGGCACTGTGAGGGGAGGGTATGAATACCCAGAGGTGTTAATGGGCTATTTCCCTCGTGTTTAGGCTCCTGTATTAAGGTCTTTGTTAGATTGCAATGGTGAGGGCCCAGCATTTATTTCCAACACAACTACCACACCACCCAACAATTGATCTCTGGGCATCTGTCCCAGACAAATGAAGACATGTTCATACAGAAACAGACACACAGTACGCACAGCAGCTTTACCTGACCTCAAGTTGGAGTAAAAGATATTTTAAACTAGAGAAAAATATTTTTAATTAGCCATATTCATCAGTGCTTGCAAACATACCCCCCCCATGCATATAACAAATTAAAATCAGTGGCTAAAAATGCCTTTTATGAAATTTCTGTTTTGTAGATGATGCAAATTAGTGAATGATCAGAAAAAGGTTTTGTATCATAAGAAAGCAAGATTTTTATTTAACTTATTAATATTCAGAGATTAATATTCAGAGATTTCCTAACACTTAAAATGACGTTTGAGTGACAGAAGTGGAGAGAAATTCCTCTGGTTGAAATGCAGAGGCTCTGTCGACCTTGGCCAAAAGGAGCACACTTCCTCCCCGACGACATCCTTTTATCACTAGATGTTTCATCAGAAATTATCATGTGGCTTTATTTCTTGCCTTTCTTGTTACAAAAATTCATAAACTTCAAATTTTACTTATGTTCATGCTGTTAAACTGTTGGGAACCACCCTGCCTGGCTTCAGGAGCTGTAAACCCCCTCAAGGCTAAGGCTGAGTGAGCAACCTCCGGACCATAAGCCACTAAGGAGACAGAGTTTGTCTCCCTGGAGGAGCACTGCTTCTGCTCCTTTTTTCATAACTGGCCTCCAATGCTTGATCAGTTAGCTGAAGATGGATAAGATTCCCCAAGGGGGGAATGACCTAGGACAGGCATGATCATGTGGAGGCCCCAGGGAAGGACTTAAGGGGTTATGGAGAAAAGGGGTGCTGGCCCCTGGCCCCTCAGCTTTGATGAAGCCTGACTCCCCTGAGTCCTCAAGAAGTCTCTGATAATTCCTTGACTACCTTGCTTCCTCTGCTCTGTTTAAGCCTGAAACAATGACAGAGGGTGGTGCAGCCCTGTGCTGGATAGGGTGGGCTCCCCGGGTGATCAGGCCTGAGAAAGGATATGTTCCCTTTTTCATTGTGCAGTGTCCTTCTTAGTTACTTACTATATAACCTTTGTTTTAAAGTCTGTTTTGTGAGATATAAGTATTGTTACTCCAGCTTTTTTTCTTTCCTTTTGCACAAAATATTTTTTTCATTCTTTTTATTTTATTTAATTTTAAAATTTTTATTATTTATTTTTCAGAGAGAGGAGAAGGAAGGGAGAAAGAGAGAGAGAAAAACATGCACATGAGAGAAATATTGATCAGTTGCCTCTCATGCATGTTTCAATTGGAGACTGAACCCACAACCCAGGCATGTGTCCTAACTGGGAATCAAACCAGTAACCTTTTGCTTTGTGGAACGATGCCCAATCAACTAAGTCACATCAGTCAGGGCCATCCTTTACTTTTTAGTCTGTGTGTATCTTTTTGTTCTGAGATGGGTCTCTTGTAGACAACATATATATGGGTCTTGCTTTCTTATCTATTCACTACTCTGTGTCTTTTGATAGGAACATTTAAGCCATTTACATTTGAAGTGATTATTGGTAGGTATGTACTTACTGCCATTTATTCTTTTAACTATGTTCCTGTGCTTTTTTTCCCTTTCTTTTTCTCATTCTTAATGCAGGCCCTTTAACATTTTTTATAGTACTGGTTTTGTGGTAAGAATCTCCTTTAGCTTTTTCTTGTCCAGGAAGCTCTTTGTTTCTCCTTCAGTTTTAAGCGATAGCCTTGCTGGGTAAAGCAGTTCTGGTTATAGGTTCTTGCTTTTTATCACTTTGAATATTTCATGGCAATCCCTTCTGGCCTGAAATGTTTCTGTTGAGAAATTAGCAGACAGTCTGGCAGGAGCTCCCTTGTAGATAACTAACTATCTTTCTCTTGTGGCTTTTAAGATTCTCTCTTTGCCTTTAACTCTTGCATTTTAACTATGATGTGTCTTGGTGTGGGCCTCTTTGGATTTATCTTATTTGGGACTCTTTCTGCTTCTTGAACATGTGAGTCTTTTACTGACATCAGGTTAGGAAAGTTTTTGGTCATTATTTCATCAAATAGGTTCTTGATACCTTGCTCTCTCTTCTCCTTCTGTTATTCCTATGATGTGGATGTTGACTCTGTCTCTGTTAAGCACTAACTCCCCATTCTCTTCCCCCCAGCCCCTGGCAACTTCCATTCTACTTTCTGATTCTGTGAATTTGACTACCCTAGGTACCTCACATAAGTGGCATCATACAGTATTTGTCTTTTGTGACTGGCTTACTTTACTTAGTATAACATCCTCAAGGCTCATCCATGTTGTAGCAATGTCAGAATTTCCTTTCTTCCTGAATAATATTCCATTGTATGTATACACCCCATTTTGCTTATCCACTCTTTTGTCAATGGACACTTGGGTTGTTTTTGCATTTTGGCTATCAAGAATAGTACTGCTATGGATGTGGGCATACAAAGTATCTGTTTGAATAGAATGGTTTTGAGTAGACTCCTAGTTAGACCAACTTTTTCCTTTAGAAAGATCCTCTAGTAGTGCAGAAAATGATGATGATGATGATGATGATGACAAGTAACATTTAATAGGTACTTAATAAGTGCCAGTACCATCCCAAGAACTTGACCTGTATTGATTCTTATAATCCTCATCCCACCCTCACACTTACTCTTCTGAGGTAGATGCTCTTACGGTCTCCATTGTATGTATGAACAAATGGAGAGCAGTTAAAGAACCTTCCCAAAGTTGCACAGACAGCTGGAGACAGAGTGTAATCGAACCCAGAAAGTATGCCTGAAGTGCCTACCCACTCATACTG
>PVKM010044682.1:0-12180 GCA_004027735.1 Carollia perspicillata | reverse complement strand
GTCACAAATTATATGAAAAAATGAAGGCTACCCTAAGTGAAATAAAGGAAAATGTACAGGGAACCAATAGTGATGGGAAGGAAACTGGAACTCAAATCAATGGAGTGGACCAGAAGGAAGAAAGAAATATCCAATCACAAAAGAATGAAGAAACAAGAATTCAAAAAAAGGAGAGGCTTAGGAACTTCCAGGACATCTTTAAATGTTCCAACATCTGAATTATAGGGGTACCAGAAGGAGAAGAGGAAAAGCAACAAGTAGAAAAGTTATTTGAACAAATAATAAAGGAGAACATCCCCATTCTGACAAAGGAAATAGACTTCCAGGAAGTCTGGGAAGCTCAGAGAGTCCCAAAGAAGTTGGACCCAAGGAGGAACACACCAAGGCACATCATCATTAAGTTACTCAAGATTAAAGATAAAGAGAGAATCCTAAAAGCAGCAAGAGGAAGGGAGACAGTTACCTACAAAGGAGTTCCCATCAGACTATCAGCTGATTTCTCAAAAGAGACCTTACAGGCAAGAAGGGGCTGGAAAGAAGTATTCCAAGTCATGAAAGGCAAGGACCTACATCCAAGATTGCTCTATCCAGCAAAGCTTTCATTTAGAATGGAAGGGCAGATAAAGTGCTTCCCAGATAAGGTCAAGTTAAAGGACTTCATCATCACCAAGCCCTTATTATACAAAATGTTAAAGGGATTTATCTAAGAAAAAGAAGATAAAAAAACATGTACAGTAAAATGATAGCAAACTCACAATTATTAACAACTACACCTAAAACAAAAACAAAAACAAATTAAGCAAACAAGTAGAACAGGAACAGAACCACAGAAATGGAGATCACATGGAGGGTTAGCAACAGGGCAATTGAAGGAAGAGAGAGGGGAAAAGGTACAGAGAATAAGAGGCATAGATAGTTGGTAGAAAATGGACGGGGGAGAGTAAGAATAGTATGGGAAATGTAGAAGCTGAAGAACTTGTAAGTATGACACATGGACATGAACTAAAGGGGGGAATGTGGGTGGGAGGAGGGGTGCAGGGTGGAGGGCAGTGAAGGGGGGAAATGGGGCAACTGTAATAACATAATCAATAAAATATATTAAAAAAAGAAATTGGAAAATAAATTAATAAATAAATTAATTAAAAAGCTCTAATTTGTAGCCGTTGCCATTTCCACAGTGTAACTACTCCTGCCTTAGCCAACTTCAAGCTACCAACATAACGTCACTGAACACAAAGGTGGGAAGACATACACACAATGGGCTCTCGCCAGCCAAGCCAACTCCATCATCACACCACTGCCCTCATTCACCCTTTACCACCATTTCAAAGTTAAATCTTAACTGTAGAAGTAGGCCCACTCTACCATTCATAGGGTGTAGGATGAGGGTGGGACAGTGTAGAGACTTGGGCCAAGGACCAAGGACCAAGGGAATGCAAGTGGCCCAAAGCTGACCACAAAAAATGCAACCACCCCTCCACTCCCTACAAAAAAAAAAATGCATTATTGTCTCCCTTTGAACTGCTCATCTCTCTGCAGATGTTGAGACCAGTATTCCACAAGAGCAGCTGATTAAGTTTTGACCACTATACGATGTTCCTGGGGTGGTGGTAGTGAGCAACCCCTTCCTCTTGCCCTCACAATGCAGGTGCAAAGATCATTGCTAAACTACTCAAAGGAAATAGGAAATTGTCTGGCCTTGACAGAGAAAAATCTGCCTTACCCAACCTTTACCTAAATATGCCTTGTCTCCAGCTTATAGAGGTAACCCAATAGAGCCTCTGGGAGAGTCAGTTTGGAGGCCTTTCCTTTCCTTTTGTGCTAAAAAAAAATAACAAAATTTGTCTGGAAATTTCTCTGATAGCTCCTCTTAATTTTTATCTTGGGAAATCCAAGAACCCCAACACCAGTGACAAGGGTACAAATGGAGGCCCAGAGTCAGTGTGTCAAATATTTACATTATAAATAAAACTCACAAACTGTTCATTAAAATGTCTTATCCTGATGACATGACAGACATTACTTCATAACTACCTAGAAAGCCAGGTCTAAATTTAGAATTCCATACCTAACATGGCCAGATAGAAGAAGCCACCCCTGGCCCTCTATCCCTGGCCATTCCCTTCTCCCACTCTCCCACCCCTGCACACACAAGCCCTATCCTTTGCTTCCAAGCTCCGTCACACCATATGCAAACAACTGCCTCTTGGCCACCCATTGGGCTCAGGCTTGAGCATGTAGACAGTGTGATCTTGTTACCAGAAAGGAGGCCAGCCAAAGCAGGCCTGCCTCAGGCCAACCTGTAGTGTGTGGGTTCTTGCCTGCCTCAGGCCAACCTGTAGTGTGTGGGTTCTTGACTTTGTGCAGGAAAGGTTTTGCAACATGAGGCCGGGAAATTTTGAGATTATGTTTATGAAAGCTGGGGACAGTGAAACAAGGGCTAAGGGCAGAAGAAACAACATGAGAGAGACTAGGTGGGGTTGCTTCGGCTCAGAGAAGTCAGAGAAAAGGGGGCCTTGGAGACAAGTTCAAGGGGTAAGTCTGGGACAAGCTGCCACTGCCCATTGCTCCGCTAGTTGCAA
Organism: Carollia perspicillata; assembly: GCA_004027735.1. NCBI lineage: Eukaryota > Metazoa > Chordata > Mammalia > Chiroptera > Phyllostomidae > Carollia > Carollia perspicillata. The sequence continues at coordinate 9,598 of PVKM010044682.1, read as the reverse complement.
GTCTAGTGGAGTCCCTTAGAGTTCAGGAGATGCACGGATGCGGGGGGAGAAAGGAGGGATGGGAAAGGTGCAAGTGTGCTCCCAGTTAGGTGGAGCACACACTGAGTCCTTCATTTTGAGGATTTTTAAAAACTGGGAGTTTAAAGAAGGTCTGAGGAAGAATTGTAATAGAATATTCATCAGCTTTATGTTGATAAGCCGAAATAAGATTTATCCCCTTAACTTCATTCATCCCTGGGTATGGTCATGTGATAGACAGACAGACATGAGCAGAGCAAAGACAGCAGGCCAGGTACAGAAGGTCATCAGGGTGGAAAGCCCCAGGTGCCCAGCAATGGGCAAAACTGGGAAAACAAGGACCTCACCCCCAGGTGACCTTCCCTCCCCTAGCATATTGCTGGTCATGCAGTTTAGACCCCTTGACTTTCATATCACTGGTCATGCAGTTCGGACCCTCCCCTGACCTTCCTTCCCCTGGCATGTCTCTAGTCATGTGGTAAACCCCCTTACAGGAGGAGCAAGAGCCTAAGAATGGCCTCATGCAACTCCCATGTGGGCCCTTGCACAGCTACTCCCTTCAGGATTAACCCCTAGGGGTAGTATCTAGGCCCCATTGGTATTTCAGCTTCAGGCCCACAAAAGCAGCAAAACCAAACAAGTAATACCATGGCTGACATCAGGTTCAGCTTCAATGACTAATGACCCCCTGCCCTGTGCCACCCAATCAGTAGAGACTACAACCCTGAAAGGACACACCTGAAAAGCTGATAAATATTCTATTGAGATCTGCCCTAAGATCTCCCCTAAACCTCCAGCCTTTAAAAGTCTTTAGGACAGAGGACCAGGGGCTGTTCCTCTTGGGAGCACAACTCACCTGTTCCCCTCTTTCTGCCCCACCCACCAGGCATGTAACCTTTTCCCTTTCTCTCTTCTAAGCTCCAAAGGCCCTTCTTTGGCCTCTGTAGCTTATTTCCTGACCCATGTCTTCTACAGCTCACTTCTTCTACCTCTGTGACTTTCTAAACAAACTTTCTCTTATACTTTGAGTCTTGGCTCTAAACTCTTTCTTAGCCAGAACTCAAGTACCGAGCTTGCTCAACCAAGGTCTGGCCTGACTCCACCAGTCAACACCTGGTGCCGGTCTCACTGCCAACAGATGGCACAAATGGTACTCGTTGGATTTCTGCTATCTCCCAAGTAGGGTGAGTTAAGCTATTTGGCCTCCCATTAGAAAGAAGTATAACCCTTTTACTCCAAGTGTCCTTGGTTAGGGAATATAGGACTTTGTGATTTACTAGATGGCTGTAAATTGTTTGGCTGTTTAAGTTGTCAGGTTCCCTATTCCACTTGTCCTGGCTCATAGCCTGGCTCAGTCTGGGCACAGGAGAATGTGCCCAGGGATGAGGCCACACCAGCATAAAAGTGGACTTAAAGGAATTATGGGGTATCAAGTACCTGAAGAATAGAAGAAGAAGTTAGTCTCCAAGGGATGTCTCTCCATGGCTCTGTGAATTCTTCATCCCCTGGGGATGTCAAAGCCAGACCAAGGCAAAAGCAAGCAAATTAAATCACAGGACTCAAGGCAGGGAGACATCTCTCCCAGGATTGAGAGCAATTACTGTGCAGAAGTGCCTCTGCTCTCAGGGTCTCCTGATGACTTTGGTGTTAAACATTCGTACCTACTTCAACAGGGTTCCCAAGATTTCAGTCAATCAGGCACAGTGCTGAGTACTAGAATTTGCTGGGGACTGAGCTGTACAGTGAAAAAATAAAACGATTCGGACACCGGCCTGCAGTGTCCACGTCATTATGGATGAAATGAGACATTCACACAGACTACCGAGTCCGGTGGAGGAAAAGGGACAGCATGGCTTTTTCTCTCGAGGGGAGCAAAAGCCACTGCCTTTGCTGTGACAGGCCTTTATTGAGTGCCTCAGCACATTACATGATGGTCCTTATCTACTATGCACAAGTTGCTTTAGGTGGTTACCTTTTACAGAAGACAAAGGAGCCAGGGTTGCTAATCACCTCACAGAAGAGGGATATTTGCAAATGAAAAGGGCAAAAGTGGTTGGACCAGTTACACTGGTCCTAGGAAGGTTTAGCATGGATTATAGGAAGTTATTTTGCAGTAAATGTTTGCCACAAATCCATGTGAGGGAGTTTTTTTAGCAAAAAGCAAGACTCAAAGCAGCCTAGGCATATTGCAGGCCTGATTCCCCATGGGAGAACCTATCCGTGGGCATGGGTCCCGTGCATCTCTGAGTGGGAGCTCGGCCCACGCCACACAGAACGGTCTGCTACAATAAAAATATCCTTCTGCCTGAACAATCCCAAAAGGGTAGTTCATTACACTGGGTCCTCGCTTTTACTTTGAGCAGGTTTGGCAAACCAGGACCCACGGGCCAAACCCTACTGGCCCGTCTTTTATGGCCCATGAGCTTTGAATGGCTTTTACATTTTGAATGGGGATGGAGGGTCAAAAGAAGGATATTTTATGACATGGGAACACTATATGAAATTCTAATTTCAGAGCCCATACATGAAGTTTTACTAGACCCAGCCCTGCCCTTTCTATGGCTGTTTTCTCACCTCAACAGCAGAGCGAAATGGTCGAAGAGTGACAATGACCACAAAGCCTCAGTTATTCACTCTCTGACTCTACAGAAACAGTTTGCCAACCCAGCTTGAGAGTTAAGTTTCTTTCCTGTGTTTCTCCAGAAAAGATTGGTGACACATAGAGTAAGCAGAATGTGAGCCCCCGAGAAGGAAGGGCTGGAAGGGGAGGGAAAAGGGGAGGCCAGAAGTTCTGACTGTGTGAACTGCAGAACTTTGCCTCCTTCTCTTAGACAAGAGAAGCTACACAAAGGCAGCAAGAGCCTGCAGGAGGGCTACTTAAGGACAGGAAGAGGAAAGAGAAGAGGGCATAGTACTCCTAACACTTCATCAACACCCAGGTCTGTCTTTGCCTTTGTTTTTGCCATTAATTTCATTTACTGTCATCATGTAATTGAAACACTAAATATCAATTTAATGGCCATCACTATGTCCCTTTGCTATGTGATTATCTTTGTTGTTGAAAATGACATTGGTGGCTCAGCATTAAACATCTAGAGCAACTCTGTCTACTAGGAATAATGTAAATTTATAGTGACCTCATTTTAAGCAGCAAAAAAGGAAAGTGCCTTGTGTGTGTTACATGCCATTGAGTTGGCTCCGGTTCCTAGAGAATCCTACGACTGGATGATGTCCACAATGTCCTGTCCTCCGCAGCTCTGCCCAGCTCCTGTAGACTCAGACCTATGGCTTCTTTTATGGAATCAACCATCTCCTGCCTGGTCTTCCACTTTTCCTGCTATGTTTTTTTTTCCCCCAGCATTGTTGACTTTCCAAAGAACTCTACCTTCTCATTCTGTGCCCAACTGTTAGAACAACTGTTTTGTCATTTTTGCCTCCAGCAATATTGAAACTGGAAAAGTTGGTGTTTGTGCTGCCTGTCACACCCAGAACCAATAAGTAAAGACAGGGATTGAGTCTTTATGGGCACTTTAGTCAGAGGGCTGACAATCTGAAAAGATGGAGGGTTATATATCCTCAAAAACCATCTTAACATCATATTTCAAGCAGACCATTCTACAATACAAGAAGAAAGGGTAGGTGTAAGGTGTTGGAAAAAGGTTAATTGGATAAGAGTTGCAGTTTCCTAGTACTTCTTTATCCGTCAATCAACAATTCTTCACTCCCTCCCTGGAACCAAAGGCTCAGATACCATCTCCATTGCTTTCAGACACCCTGGGGCACAAAGGTTGAATTGCTTGTTGACTTACATAAAAAATTTTTTAAAAACTTTGTGTATTAAATGATGCCATCAAAAAAGTGAAAAGACAACCCACTGAATGGAAAAAAATATTTCCATATCATGTATCTGAAAAGGATATAGTATCCCTGTATTTATAAAGAACCTTACAACTCAACAATAAGAAGATACACATTGCAATGTTTAAAACATGGGCAGAGAATGTTAACCAACATTTCTCCAAAGAACATATGCAAATGGCCAATAAGTACATGAAAACATGCTCAACATCATTAGATATTAGGGAAATGTAAATTAAAACCACAATGAGATATCCCTATGATGGTTATAAGTTTTAAGAAGTGGATGATAACAAATATGATGAGGATGTGGAGACATTTGAAACCTCATACAATGCTGGTGGGAACATAAAATGCTGCAGCCTCTGTGGAAAAGTTCAGTATTCCTCAAAAAGCTAAACATAGAGTTACCGTATGACCAAGCAATCCTACTCCTAAGTATACACCCAAGAAAATTGAAAACATGTGCTCACATAAAAACATAGACATGAATGTTCATAGCAGCATTACTTATAATAGGCAACAGGTAGAAACACCCAAATGTGTTCCAACTGATAAGTGGATAAACGAAATGTAGTATCCATACAATGGGATATTTTTCAACCATAAAAAGGAATGAAGTACTGATGTTTGCTACAACATGGGTAAACCTTACACACTACAAGATAGAGAACATGCTTAGTGAAAAAGCCAGACACAGAAGATCCCAGGTGGCATGACTCCATTCACATGAATGTCCCAAATAGGCAAATCCATAAAGACAGAAAGTAGGTTAGTGGTTGCTAAGGAATGGGGGAGGTGAAAGTGTGCGGTCTCTTTTGGGGTGAGAAAAAATGTTCTGCAGTTAGATAGTGGTGACAGTTGCTCAACTCTGCGACTATATTAAAACCACTACACTACACACTGTGAAATGGTGACTTTCATGGGATATGAATTGTATCTCGATTTTAAAATACATATGCACGTAATTTTATCTTGCACTTCTTTCCGGCCTCACTGCCACTACTGTCATCCAGGTCACTGCCACCTTTCATCCCCAACCTTTCTTCACCTGCAAAAGCCTCGTGACTTGTTGTTTTGCCTCCCCTCTCATCTGACATCACCCATTCTGCACACGGCAGCCAACACAGAACTGCGTGTTGCTGTGCACCCATGTGGGTTTTTTAAAGATTGTATTTATTTATTTTTAGAGAGAGGGGGACAGAGGGAGAAAGAGAGGGGGAGAAACATCGATGTACAAGAGAAACATGGATCCGTTGCCCCTCATACACCCCCTACCAGGGACCTGACCTGCAACCCAGGCATGTGCCCTGACCAGTGTCCTTTCTGTCCACAGGCCAGCCCTCAATCCACTGAGCCACACCAGCCAGGGCCACCTGTGTGATTTTTAAAATGTATTTATTTATTACCTAACTTTTTACTTTGTAATAATTTCATACTTATAAAAAGGTTGGAAACATGATACAAAGAGTCCCCATGTACATTTCCTCATCTTACATAACCATAGAAATATCGTTAAAACCAAGAAATGTATACTTCGTTAGCTAATCTATAGACCTTATTTCATTTTCACCAGCTGTCCTACTAATGTTCTTTTTCTGCTGCAGAATCTAACCTAAGAACCCATATTGCATTTAGTTCTTCTGTCTCCTTAGCCTTTGCCAATCTGAGACAGTTCCTCAGTATTTCTTTATCTCTTATAACCTTGACACTTTTGAAGAATAGAGGCTAGTTATTTTATGAAATGTCTCTATTGGAATTTGTCTGATGTCATTCATGATTAATGTCAAGTTATGCATTTTTGTCAAGAACACCACAAAAGTGATGCTGTGCCCTTCTCAACCATCTTACAGAAAGCACATGGTGTTGACTTTTCCACTGCTAGAGATCACTTGGTTAAGGGCATGTCCCCAGGTTTTTCCTCTATAAATTTGTGAGTTTTTCCTCAGTAATTAACAAACATCTTATGGGAGAGATGATGAGACTATGCAGGTATCCTCTTTCTCGTCATACTTTTGACCATTAAGTTTGATTAATTGCCGATTCTTACCTGCAACAATTATTACTGTTTGCTGTTTGTCAAATGATGGTTTTCTATGTCCAGCATTTCTTCTGCGTTGACTAATTTAATCTTGTGTGATGAAGAGCTATTTATTTATTTATTTATTCAGTATAAACTAACTCATGGGTATTTATTTTGTTCTCTGAGTTACGATTTATTATTATCAATTTGTTGCACAAATTGTCCCAGATTTGGCCATTGGGAGCTCTTTCAAGCAGTCCCTGTGTCCTTTTGAAATGTCCTCATCACTTTCCGAGTACTGCTTTGCTTTCCATCACAGTGAAATAGTCCAGCCTCATCTTGTACTTTCCTTGGCCCAGACCTGCAGCTTCATCTTTTTTAAAAATAATTGAAGCCCAGTCATCCTTTGCTTCATACCCTTTGGTGACTCCCAGAGAACAAAATCCCGTGGTTTCAAGGCCCTTCTGTACTTCTCAAACCTCAATCTCTGACATTCCCCGTTTGCTCATTTGCGCTCTGGTGACGTATATTCTGACAGTTCCTAGGATGTGCCCAACTATGGGGACCTCAGAGCTTTTGCATGGCTGGCTCTCCTTCATACTTCAGCTTTCACTCCGCATCACCTCCTCAGAACCTCAGAAAAGATGCCTTGCTGTCTCTACCTCAAAGAGCTCCCTCCACTCACCCTTAGCACTGAGTGTAATCTCTGTCATGTTTGCTTTAAAACATATATATTGTCAAAACTTTTTCTTTACTTTGGCATTGAGAAATGAAGATTAAAAAAATATGAACGCGACCGTGGTACATGCAGACCGATAGAGGAAATGTGCAGGGGACATCAGTGCTGTCACTGATGATGTGGTTTCCAACCCCTTGAACAACCCTTGGCAAAGTTCCAAACAGAACAAAGCACATGTGTAAGCGTCGAACCCTTGGAGAATTCTGTGCTTATTAAAACTCAGCAGAAAATACTTCAGTGTTTACATATGAAACAGGATTAGGTTTTAAGCTCAGAACATCATACACAAGATCAAGATGTTCACCTCCATAAATGTCAGTCAGGGTGTGTGGGAGTCACGTGCCATCTACCGCAAGTTTTCATTGAGTCAGACTGCCCTGAACTTCGTGCTGCTGACTCTGCCCTGGCCCACCTACAATCCCCATTCATGTGCCAGGCAAATGGGTCCCCACTTGACTAAGGTTTCTAAAGCATCCCCTGGGGTGGTGAGGGGCATCGCTTTTTAGGAAGTCCTGACAGGAACTGAAGTCCATAGACAAGGTGAGAAAAGGGACCACAGGAGTACCCTTTGTGTGTGACCTCCCCACCTAACCACCAGCAGCTATCTCAATATTAGAAATAAGCTGTAATTGTCAGGAAGATATTCCCAAGCAGGATGGAAACAGAGTACCTTTGTGTGAAGTCCTCCCTTGTCCCAACCAGGAGTCACCTCTTGGAAGCACCTTTTCCTAGAGATATGATGCTTCCAGACCAAAATCTATTTAAAAAGTATAACCTGATTCACTTAGCCAATCACATTATCTGCCTCAGCCTGCCTTAGTGAGGAAGACAGGCACTCAAGCTTACAAAGCTCCCACTCTATACCTTGGCACTCTACTTACCTCACCTCGTGGAGCCCTCCCCACACATCACACAGCACGCATTAATATTCCTGCCCTCAGTTGAGGAACCTGACGCTCAGAGAGGTCATGTGACTTGCCTAATATCACACAGCTCAAAAGTGGCCTATCTGTCTCCCCCTACCCCCACTCCCTTGTTGCAGCCAACGCAATAGCCGCCCAGTGTGAATGAATCAAACTTACAGCTATTTTTTGTCAGATTAGCAAAAACTATATTTTTTGGGTGGGCAACATAATTTTAACAATTAGTTTTTGTGTGCCATGAGATGGAAAAGGTTGAAAATTGCTGCTCTAGAGTCGCACACAGGACTGCGCTTGTGGTGCAATTCCCTGCACTGTGGCCCTGTAGTCACACGCTTTGAGAACTTCTGTAAATAATTGCCTTGGATGGGGTCCAAGCAACTTTGTATTGAGTTTTGGTGTATACAGACAGGTGTCCCTGTGACTTGCCAGTGGGTTTATTTGCTTAGTGATGGAAAGGGTCACCAAAGCTGGGAAAAAACCTAGAAATCACAGCTTCTACCACAGTCAGTAGGAGAAAAATAAAAACACCTTGTGTACAACCAAATGTTTTTGGGGTTTCCTGTACCAGCGGCTACCAATGTGATAACTGGAATCTCTGTTGCAGGTGATAAAAATGCAAATCAAACTAGGTACAGAAGAGAATTTGTTGGCCTCTGTAAATGAATATTTTGGGGAAATCCTCGGGTGTGTTTGGATCCGAATACAGAAATCTCTCTCCCTGCCTCTAGAAGCTGTTGTCTTCTTTTTTGCTAAAGTCATGATGTTGTAATTCTGTTTAAGCATCTCAGGCAAACGCAGGCCCTGAACTTGGTCAGAGCACATTTGGAGAATGGTGTGCCATTGGGAAGTCACTCTCCAGGCAAGGAGTGAACAAATGCAAGAGAACATAGGTGGGAGCCATCTGCCCTTGTGGAAAGAAGGATTTTATCCCTGATATTGTTTAGAATCACACAAGATAATAAAAAGCTCACTGATCTTTAGTCAATTTTTATTACAGTTTTTAAATTATCTACAGACACTACTCCCTTAATCTCTGCACCCAGGACAATGGCTCCCACCACCCTGCTGGCTTGCCACTGGGTGTACAGGCCTCTCCTCTCACTCAGCACACTTGCCTTTAGAGCTAATCAACTGCCACAGCTTCACCCACAACCTCTTGGCAGGTGGCTTCCAAATCTCTCTCCCTAGGTGGCTGTCAGGGAGCTTTGTTCAGCAGAGCCTCCAAACAGCTGTCGCAGATGAGAATAAGTCTGCCAAGACATGATCTGCTTGCGGAGGGGAGGTGGCTGATCTCTCAGAGGAGAAGGGCCTTGAGCCTGTTCCTCAGTGGGCTTTTATTAGATTCAATTTGCACAGGAATACAGGTAAAGCTCCTCAATCATTGTCAGGCAGTAAGGATCAAACAATAGATAACATTCAAAGAACTATGAGGGCTTATTCTGAGTCAGGGTCAGATAGACAGAGGGCCATAAAACTTTGGGGAACAAATTCATTTTATGCTTGGACCCTTACCATTTAAATTGAGGGTATTCTTAGCGAAGCAGATTACACAGGATTTTATGCATTCTTTCTTAGGCCTGATCACCCCGGGGAACCACCTGTTCCTGCCCAGGGCTGCACCACCCTCCAGCATTGTTTCAGGCTTAAGTCAGATGGGGAAGGTAAGGCAGTCAAGAGATTAGAAGACTTCCTACAGATAGAATGAGGACTCAGGTTATGTCAAAGCTGAGGGGTAAGGGCCCACCACCCCCTTTTTCTATAATCCCCCAAGTTCTTCCCTGATGGCCCCATCACAAATGTGCCTGACTTAAATCATCCCTCCCTTGAGGAATCTTACCTGTCATTGGCTAACCAGTCATCTTCCAGGGGCCAAGCAGGGTGAAGTAAAGGGGGCAGAAGGTGGTGCCCCTGTCAGGAGGATAAGCTTTGTCTCCTTAGTGGCTTATAGTCCCAAGGTCTCTTACTCAGCCTTAGCCATGTGAGAGTTACAGCTTCTGAAATCAGGCAGGTCGGTTCCCAACAGGCGGCATCATCAGC
>PVKM010044681.1:0-12159 GCA_004027735.1 Carollia perspicillata | reverse complement strand
TTTCTATTTCAATGTCTTTGACTATATTTTGCTTGCTTGTTTGTTTAGTTGCTTAGGTTCCTGTTAAAGGTGAGATCATATGGTATTTGTCCTTTACTGCCCGGCTTATTTCACTTAGCATAATGCTTTCCAGTTCCTTCCATGCTGTTGCATAGGGTAGGAGCTCCTTTTTTCTTTCTGCCACATAGAATTCCATTGTGTATATGTACCATAGTTTTTTGATCCATTCACTTACTGATGGGCACCTAGGTTGTTTCCAACACTTGGCTATTGTAAATTGTGTTGCTATGAACATTGGGGTGCATAGGTTCTTTTGGAATGGTGTTTCAGGATATCACCTACTTTTTACCTATCTCCTGCCCAGAGATGACATGAAAAAATTCACAGAATGACTCAATTTAACAGGCACTGAAACATGTGCCCAGTAATCTTGGACCAGGACCATTTGCCCAAAGGTACTTCCTGCATACCAAGAATTTACATGGGTGTCATAATCAGGTAAATTATGAAATGATTCATTTTACTTGGTGGGACATATAAAGATAGGACTCCTACTACATCTTCTCAAATTAACTACTTTTCCCGTGAATTAAATGTTTTAGTTATAGTTTATCCTTAAATGTTCAGTTATACACCGTACCTCAACTAAGGTGCTGAGGCAGGTCTGAGACTAGTTTATTTCTAAGTTTTTAACAACTCCCTGTAATTTACAGGTGGTCTTTTCCCCTTCATTGACCATTATCTCAAAAACTACTGACTAGAATTCAATTACCATCCAGCTAATTGGTGACCTAAGTCTTCCCCACTGTGCTTCAATAAAGCAGTCGGGGCCAAGTACACACATAAAAGTGTGGTGGATAGAAGGCACGTTGTTCCCGCTTTTTGATTTTGCAGTCTTAAGCTTTTAAAATCACTGCAGCATGCTAGATAAGTCACTAATGGGAACAGATAAGTTTTCCTTATACATGGTTCACACAACTCAAGGAAGGAAAGCGGTGCTTGTGACGTCTACGTCACAGACGTTTTCCCAGACGCGTCCCAACCACCAAAAGGACCACAGCGCTTACACTCACATCGGAGAAGGACCCGGCTCAGTGAAGGTGGTCATGAACCAAAATCCAGTGTTTAGGTTTCAACGATCAAAACTTCCCGCGACTCAGAATCCCAAATGTAAACGCCTTCCAATCATTACCCAATTAACGATAGCTTGTTTCTATAAAGGCTACTGATTTGAGGCAGTTAATGGATTATTCGTTGCCTAAAGCGCCTTTAAAAACACCCATGACGGTAAAAGTGGCTCCTTGGGCAGCTGCTATTACGAGCTGCCGTATGCGGGGCGCTACCTAAAGTGCCGGGCAAAGATCCATGCGCTCCCGTGAGTCATCCCGTTCACTGTCGCCTCGACCTCGGAGGGTGGGTTCTAGACTGCCGCCAGCACCTGTCAGCTTCCAGCTGGGACTGCGTGGAAGCCGATGCAAGCCGATCTCCGAGGGGCGGCCAGGAGCCGTTCCCACGCTTACCAGGGTAAGGGCCACCTCCAGCATGGGGGCGAGGGCCAGAGTGCCGTGGAACAGTGGAATACAGTCCACGAAGAGAGTGTGATGGGCGCCCGGGCCGCTCAGGGGCAGGTGGTCCTTGCGCGGCTTCTGCTTCTCGGCCACCAGCAGTCCATTGACAGCGCAGTGGGGGTACTTTGCTCCATGAAGCACCATCTTGCAGTAGGCCTGGGTAGTCAGCTTCACCCCGGGCATGCTGAGCCCGGGAGGGCCCCGGAGGCCCCGGGCGCCGGCCGAGGCCTAGATCCGCTGCCCGGCCGCGCGGCGCCTAAGCGGTGAAGTGGGACAAAGCGGAAGCTGCTTGGCGCGGCCCCGCAACTTAGCGGAGGCACCCACAGGCCCACCCTCGCTTTGGTCTGGTTCCTTCGACACCGACTCCGGCTCGAGGAAGTGACACGCGCGCCTCAAATTCTGCTCTCGCAAGTCGCCGGGCGCCGCAGGAAAGCGGTCCCTCAGCGCCTACCGGAAAGCAGCTCAGCCCGGCGTTTTACGACGTTCGCGGTCCCCTCCTTCCTCTCCAATGACCTCCAGCGCGGCCGGGCGCGAGGTGGAGTTCTCCGCGATCCCGTGGTGCTCCGCGGCGCGGCCTCTCTCTCTTCCGGTCGCGAGCAGACAGGTTGTAGAGGGCGGTCGTGGCGGGCACAGCGGGCTGCGGCTGGGCGGCGGCGGCAGGTGAGGCGAGTGGCGGCTGGCCCGCGGTCCTGGGAGGCCGAGGAGGGTCCGGGGTTGGAAACAATCCGGCTTGAGTGCTGGAGGCCCCGCGGCCCGGGAGTAGCAGGAAGCGGCTTTTGGCCTTCCGATCCGTTGACATTGAGGCTGGTCCGTGGCGGCTCCGGACTCCGGGCCCGCTGATTCGCGGCCGATGTGCGGCGCAGAAACGTCTGGCCCGGCTCTTCCTACCCTGCCCGCCGGCAAGGAATGAGCTCTGACCTTGGAGCGCCCGCTAGCCGGGGGCACGGGCAAAAGGGGCAGGTCGTTTCACTGGCCTTCCGGGAGCGACTCTGGGGCCTGTGTTGCAGCCTGAGCTCTAATCCTTTCCAACCACGTCTACGCGACCTCCCCGGGTTTGACTGGGCTCGGGTAGAGGCGCTCCGCTTACCCCCCTGGAAGGCGCCCAGCGGCCGTCCACGCGCGGGCCAGGGTGAGGGAGAAGACGATCGGCAGTGGAGCGTTCAGCTCTGACGTCATGTTTGTTTATTCTGCCCCAGTAGCGGTGTTTTCGGAAGGTGTTGGGGATCCCATTCATTGTCTTCAGTCCCCGCAAACGCGCACTTTTAGAGGAGGGGTAGATAGGGGAGATGGGCCTGAATCAAGAAGGGCCCAGGTGAGGCGTGGGTCACCCAGGGCACCAGTTGTCTGCAGGGATTGGAATTGGACAAGGGTGGTGTTTTCCCCTGATTTTCCCTTCCTAAATACTAATTGGAAGCCCATATTACAATTCCTTGAGCCTTTTCCCTCAAAACAGTGGAGCTCTTCATGGCGCCACAGTGCTTTACCATTTTTGGCTTTTTCAGTCTCATTAAATTTTTTTCTCTTTATTTTTTAAGGAAGCCCATTTTCTACTAATTGCCTGGTGTTTGTATATATTATGGCATTTGGTTTTATAATGAAGCTCCGTGAAGACTTGCTAACTGTTAAGAAAAACCTTGTCCTAGGTTATTTTGAGAATTCAGAGTCAGGAACGAACGAATCACTTATGCTGGGGAGAACAACACAACAGAATTGCATTGACTTTGAAGATATATGGGGGCAAAAAGAATTGCTCCTAATGGGTATTTGCGTTTATTCCTAGAGAAGGTGTACATTTCTGTCTTTCAGGATGTTGACTACCAGAGTGTTCAGCCTAATTGGCAAGCGAGCAATTTCCACCTCGGTGTGTGTACGAGCGCACGGTAAGTTGCCTTTTCTTACTTTTCAGTAGGCTGAGCTATTTCATTTTGCTCCTGCTATGTGTAAGTCCCTGTGCCGGAGCGTCAAACATTCATGGCTAAGACTCTGATCCTGCTGCTGAGGCATTTCAGGGGAGCACTTCTAGATTAAAGGCTGTTTATAAACCATTGAATTCTAGTCCTGGATCTTTGCTTATATTAATATTTTATCCTTTTCTCTTTCTCTTCCATTTCTTTCAAGTTCAGGTTCCACCCCGTTCAAGAACTCTTCTCCACTATACCTGATCTTAATGATGTCCTTCCCCTCCCGAAAAACCTCCAATCGTTTACCTTTAGTACTGTTTACATTGTTGGGACAGTGGAAGGGAAAGAGCCTGAGCTTCCTAACCTGAGCTGGGTTTAACCTCGTTTTAGTTTTAGACTAGGTACTTAGGTTTAGGAACCTGTTTTCTTACCTGAAATACATGTAAAGAGCTCAGGTCAGTGCTTGGCAAGCAATTTTAGTTTTGCACTTATCAGGCATCTTCTTTGTACCAGACACTGTCAAGTGCTGAGAATAAAAATAATATGAAATATGGAGTCTTTCCACAAGAAGGCTTGTGATCCGGAGAGAGACAGATACATGAAGAAAATGGCTCAGTAACAGATGGCCCCTAAGGAGAAACACATAGTCTGGCTTGGGCTGCTTCTGGGGGAGAGGCTTTGCTTTGCTTGAATGTGAGTGTGTTAAACCTCACATTCAAGAGGGAAATAGCATTCCAGGCAGAGGGAAAGTAAGCAGAAGGGCAAAACGCAAATCAGCATGGCAGGGTATGTTACTGAGGGGTCAAGTACAAGGCTTGAGTGGTGGATGATGAACTTGGAGAGCAAGGTTTATGTATCTAGGGGCTCCATAATTTCTGTTAACTGCTTTATATGTGAATTTGTCCTTGAAATTGTGTCTTCTAGTTAGTGATACTATTATCTTACATAGTCTATGTTACTGCCCAGGATAACATAATGGATACAGACTCTGAAACAGATCATTGTAGTGAGAGTGTTGTTGAAATGTCTGTTATTTAAACAAGTAATAAAGAAAAATTTATTGTTTCATACTTACTGAAAGAAACACCTTCATTATAAGTCTAGGAGGTCATTTATGACAAAGATCACATTTTGTTTCCATTTTGGTTTTCTTTTTTTTTTTTTTTTTAATATTTTATTTACTTATTTTTAGAGAGAGGGGAAGAGAAGGAGAAAGAGTGGGAGAGAAACATCAGTGTGTGGTTGCATCTCATGTGTCCCCTACTGGGGACCTGGCCTGCAACCCAGACATGTGCCCTGACTGGGAATCGAACCGGCGACCCTTTGCTTCACAGGCTTGTGCTCAATCCACTGAGCTACACCAGCCAGGGCTCATTTTGGTTTTCTGATGGTGTTTTGTCCATTTAGTTTGTTTGAGGTATAATTTATGGAAAGTAAAATTACCTTTCCTAGGTATAATATCCTATGGATTTAGATAAACTCACAGTGTGTAACGACAACTCTGGTCAGAACACACAGCATCTCCATCAGCCCCGAAGTTCCTTCATGTCTCTTTGATCATTCTACTCTTGTTATAAGAAGCCAGCTTCTATCTTCTTATGGTGGTGCGGGCCGTGACTTACTCTTAGGTATCGTTTTTGGTGAGGAAGTAACATCAAATCAGCCCCTTCTTGAAACCCTCTAGTGCCTAGTCATGCCTAGAGCGAGATCTGAGGCTGGCCCTTCTGATCTCATCACAACATACTCAGGCGAATGGCCCAACCAGCCCTGCCTGTTTGCTCAAGGCCTGGCCTCCACTGGTACAGTGTTTTATCCCTTGTGCACGCACATCGGGCTGGTCCCTCCTGCCTCAGCTCCCGAGTTGTGGATGGTTGCTTCTCTCTCACCATCTCCTGCAGTAGAAATGCTATTTTGGAATGGCCTTTCCTGACCACCCGTCCTAAAGATGCTCCATCCTGTGTCCCCCTGCTTTGTTTCTCCTTAGAGCACTGATGCTCTGTGGGTTTGTGTGCACGTTTGAGTGTTGTCTGTCTCTGCCTCTGGAGCGCGAGCTTTGTGAGGCCGGGGACCTTGCCTGTCTTACTCATTGCTGCATCTCCAGCACACAGTAGGCAGGTGGAGGAGACTACAACCCATTAGATAAGTCTTTAATTTTTAATTTCTAATTGTATACTTGACACATGAACAGAGTGCATGTGTCATGAGCACAGTACAGAGTGCCATTGGTAGCTGCTGCTGTTGATTTGGGTATTTTTGCGGTGACAAATCTGATTGCCAGGGGAGCTCAGAATCAGCAGATTTTCTCAGCAGAGGCTCGGCCAAAATTCCATCCAGGCTGAAGGCAAATGACAAAGCATTCACTAGAACGCAAAATCTTGGCTGTTTCTGTCTTTTTTAAAAGGAATGTGTGGTATGTTAACCTTCACTCCTCACTCCCCTCCATTTGCTGGGGGACCAGGCCCAAAGTGCTGAAGAACCTCTAGCAGCCCTGAGATCACAAATCGGCTGTTCTTGTTTTGGAAAATGCAGTTTTATGCTTAGAGTGCTCACGGTTATCAGCATTTACAGTAATGCCCTGCTTAACTACTGGGACATGTTCTGGCAAATGCGTCTGACTTTACAAACCTAGATGGGATAGCCTACTATGCACCAAGGCTATATGGTATAGCCGATTGCTTCTAGGCTACAAACCTGTGCAGCATGTCACTGAGCAAAGCAACATGAGATTAGATCCAGCACGAGATTTGTCTCTTGATGTAATCAAGAGAGAGGTGAACATGGGGTGTATGAGGCTGCTGCCAATGTTTCTGTTTCTTTTTTATCCTAACTGGAGGACATTTTTTTCATTGCTTTTTTTGAGTGAGAAGGAGGGAGGGGAAGGAGAGAGAGAAAGAGAGATATCAATTGGTTGCCTTCTCATATGTGTTCTCACTGGGGATCGAACCCGCAACTTGGGTGTGTGCCCTGACTAGGAATTGAACCCATGACCTTCTGCTCTATGGGATGATGCTCCAACCGAACTGTAGGGGCCAGGGCTGGCGTACTGTTTCACAGAAAACTTCTATAAGTAGGAAGAGTACATTTCAAAGTACAATATAGTAAATGCACAAACCGGTAATATAGTCATTTATTGTAAAGTATTACACAGGCTATACTTTTATATGACTGGCAGTGCAGTAGGTTTGTTTACACTAGTGTCACCACAAACACATATGTGATGTGTAATGCATTGTGCTACAGTGTCAGACAGGCTATGACATCATTAGGCGCGCGCGCGTGTGTGTGTGTGTGTATCTTTTTAAAGATTTTAATCATTTATTTTTTTAAAAAGATATTATTTTTAGAGAGGGAAAGGAAGGAAGGAAGAAAGGGAGAGAAACATTAATGTGTGGTTGCCTTTCATGTGCCTCCTACTAGGGACCTGACCTGCAGCCCAGGTATGCGCCCTGACTGGGAATCAAACCAGCGACTGTTTGGTTCACAGGCCAGAGCTCAATCCACTGAGCCACACCAGCCAGGGGTATTCATTTATTTTTAGAGAGAGGGGAAGGGAGGGAGAAAGAGAGGGAGAGAAACATTGATGTGAGAGGGAAACATTAATTAGTTGCCTCTCATATGTGCCCCGACTGGGGACTGAACCTACAACCCAGGCATGTGCCCTGACCAGTAATCAGACTGGCAACCTTTTGCTTTGTGGGATGATGCCCAACCAACTGAGCCCCACTGGTCAGGGCTTCACTAGGCATATTTTTAATTATTCATGTGTAAGCTGAATGCTAGTATACAACCATTATTTTTAGTTCACTCATCATTTTAATAGAATCTTAGAATTCTAAAATTGCAAAGTAACTCTACCCATTTTTATATCAGATCCTTTTAGGTTAAGGTTGAGTATAAATATTTAATTGGTAGTTATTTGCATGGCATGGCAAAGATAAGTATCTAGAGAAATTATATTTTGCATTAGGCTGAATGTTTTACTTCACTGTTAACATGATTTGGGAGATTTTAACCATTGGGACTAAGCTAATGGAAGGAAAGAATTTTCGAAGGACTTCATTAAAATACTCCTTTCTTTTCTGCTGTCTGAATTTTTTTTCTCTTGAGTAATACATGTTCATTTACTTGAGTAAATACAGTTGATTCGAAGGAACTAGAATTTCTACCCATTTAAGCAGAAATTCCCATTTCATCCTCTCTTCTGCTTATAACAACTTCAGATTACTTTGCCAGGAGTCTTCTGTCTTTAGTTTATACGTGTGAGTATATATACACAATTTACACTTTTAAAAAGAAAAACAAAGCAACTCTGATACTGTTCCGTGACTTGGTGAGCACACGATTGTTTCTCCATGAACATGTGGCTCTGTTTCCTCCTGCTATAGTTGTTCCTGCCATACGTGTATCTCCCCGATTCCCTTCCTCTACGCGTTCTTTTCCGGAGTACTCATTTCCTAACATGCTCTGTGATTGTCGTGTTTGTTTCCCACTTTTAGCATGTAGTCGCCAGTAGGTGGGAAACTTCGCTTTGTTCACCGATGATCTCAGATGTCTAGAACCGTGCTTAGCATATAGCAGGTGGTCAGTCAACATCGGTTGAGCAGATGAATGAATGGCTCCATGATGCACGTTTCTCAGGAGCTAGCTGACTCCATCCTCTGTTGAACACAGGGTTTTTGTTGTTTTTTGGCTGTAATAAAAAGTATTGCAGTAACCATCTTTCGTGTATCTTTGTTTCTCAACTTTGAACACTTATTTCTTTATGAGTTTTGTATTTTGTTCTTCCTCATTAATTTGAGTCACTTGCAGACGGGCCTTCATTAGTTAAGTCTCTGTCCAGGGCAGGGAACCCTGAGAGCCTTTGTCTGACCTCTGCACGGATACTGTTGGTTGCAAGAAGTGCTGCCTCTCAGCAGTTGCTCGTGGTAGGTTTCTGTTTTGCTGTGATGAGAACTGCTGCTGTTAACTGTCTACCTGACATTCTTAATTCTGCTGTCTGGGCCCCACAGGACAGGCCTGCTTCCTGCGCCACATACTAGTCCTTCAGCTGTTTGAAACGGTAGCTGCAGCCCCTGGGATGACGGGCTTTCAGAGTGCGCACAGTGCTTATGTAGGTTTTTAGAAGTACCACCTTGTTTGTGACTCTAAACCTTTGTGAATTTTGAAATATTTTCCACTGTGCCTTTTAGGGGGTGTTGTGAAGAGTGAGGACTTTGCTCTCCCGAGTTATGTTGATCGGCGTGACTACCCCTTACCTGATGTGGCCCATGTCAAGAACCTCTCTGCCAGCCAGAAGGCCTTGAAAGAGAAGGAGAAGAACCCCTGGAGCAGTCTGTCGATTGATGAAAAAGTTGAATGTGGGTATCAAAGGGAAGTCAGGCACACAGTGTGAGAGGGCATTTTTATGATGAGGGCTGGGGTGCTGCCCAGAGACCGCCCTGCCCCGGGGGCTCGGCGTGGCGTGTTTCTGTGGGGTTGCCCCAGGGTGCGGTTTCGGTGCTTTGCTGGCTGGCTGGAACTCTGCCCAGGCTCCTTTGTGCTCCTGGGGCCCCAGCCCCTGGGGAGAGGCGTGAACAGGGGCGCAGAGCAGCTGAGTGTGTGTCATTCCAGTGTGTGGCATGTGCATGTGGTATCTCTGTGCCTCTGCTGGGTGGGGCTGGGTTTACTGTCAATTACTGATGGAGGGTCAACAGAAGATTGTCAGGTAGGCAAGGGCAATGAAAACAGTGGGATTAAATTGCCCCTTACACGGCGACCTGTGGGAGAATTTTAGTTTTTTAATGTCTTTATTTTTTCATTTACCCAAAGGAAACTCCTTGCATTTTTCTCCTCCTTCGCCCCTTGTGTGCATGTGTGAGAGCGTGTGTGTGCACGTGCAGGAGCGTGTTACGGCCTCAGGCCTCTCGGTGGTATTTCTCCACGTTTATTTCTTGCTGCGTAGCGGGGATAAGTGGTAAAGCCCGGTGTCAAGGGAGCGGTTGCTCCCTGTAGCTCATCACGCCTGCAAACAGCCATTCTTCCTGTTCTCAGTGTATCGCATTAAGTTCAACGAGAGCTTTGCTGAGATGAACAGGAGCACGAATGAGTGGAAGACAGTTGTGGGCGCCGCCATGTTTTTCATCGGCTTCACTGCTCTCGTTCTAATCTGGGAAAAGCGCTTCGGTGAGTAGGGGGAGAGAAGAGGCCATGCCTGGAGTGGTTCAGGTAAAAGCCCCCAGCAACGTAAAACCTGCAGGTAGCCAGCACAGCTTTGACTTTCAGGGACCAGGAGTGGGCAGTGGGGGAGCCGTCACACAAAAGGGTCCATCCCAGGGTTGTCGGTCAGGTTCATGAAACTGGCTTGTGTGAACTGAAGTTGTACAAGCCAGAATCTTGCTTGGGGTGAGCTGTACCTGCTTGGTAGTGAACTACATATAGCACACCACATTTTCGGTAATGTTTATCTGCGTACCTGTCAGTTATCAGATGATGTCGTGAATGTTTGATCAAAGAGAAGAAATTTACTCATGAAGGGCTGTTTTAGCTCTTTAGGGACTGCATCTCAGTAACTAGAATTCTGGGTCTTAGGCCCTAATAGTTTCTGCTTAGGGTGGGGGTTGCCTGCTCATTCTAGCACTGCCTCTCCCGGGCTCTTCCTGCCCAGGCGGAAGTACTTTCCCATTCTGAGCAGGTGCAGTCCTGTCCCTGTGGGTCTGACTGCGGATGTGGGTTAGCAGAGCTGTGCCCGTCTCGTTGATCTCCCAAGTCACTGTGGGCTCTGTTTGTGCTCTGTGCCGCCCTGTAGACCCTATTATCTGTGTCCTACAGAGAAGATGTTCTGACTTGAGCTTAAGTATTTAATTGCTCACTTACAAGCAAAGGAATAATTTAGAACTATCAGGAGTTGTCAG
This sequence comes from Carollia perspicillata, assembly GCA_004027735.1. NCBI lineage: Eukaryota > Metazoa > Chordata > Mammalia > Chiroptera > Phyllostomidae > Carollia > Carollia perspicillata. The sequence goes on along the minus strand of PVKM010044681.1, from coordinate 1,800 downwards.
TGCCCAGAATCAAAAACCACTGGCATCTGCGTGGGCATGGGTGCTGAGTGGCAGGTGATGTCACTGGTTTGCCTGCCAGTGTGTTGTAGTGGCCCTAATACACATAGCGCATTACCTTAGAAACACCCAGTTATGACAGTGTTGCCTCATGAATTTGTTTTGGACTGTAGTGTATGGTCCCATCCCACACACCTTTGAAGAGGACTGGGTGGCCAAGCAGACCAAGAGGATGCTCGACATGAAGGTCAGCCCGATCCAGGGCTTCTCTGCCAAGTGGGACTACGACAAGAATGAGTGGAAGAAATAAGAACCCGCCATTCACATATCCGAGCCTCACCTTGTTCTGTCGTTTCATTGCAGTTCAGCATATTTACTGGAAACTCTTACGTTGCAGTCCCAGTGCTAATAAACAAGCAGTTTACTTGAAATCCTTGTGATCGATTCCTTCATGATTACTAAATGAAAGTGTCTGTTACTGGTAACACAGGTTTCTTCCAAGTGTCCGAAGTAAATATATTTTGAATGTAAATGGCAAAAATAAATTGTATATGAGGGCATCATATACAGACTAAAACTAGAGTCTTCTGACGTGGGATGTTTTAATTAGGTTTATGATGAGATTTTTGTAACATTCCTTTGTAGTAGCCAGACTGACAGAAGTCACCACAGCCACTTTTCTTCTGAAACGGCCTCCCCTGTAGTTACCGATTTGGTTGGAGTGGGCGGGCCATGAGCCTGGGAAGGGTGGGAACTCTCAGGGGTAGGCTCCTTTCCCTCAGCCTGCTTATGCTTTGCTCAGTTCCCTGGCTGCTTTCAGCCTTTGGTCCGAAAAGCTACAGCAAAGCCAGTGCCAGGTAAGTCAGGGATTAAGGAGCATTACATCCTGGCCCTTGGCAGGCTTCCTGTAGGGTTTCCTGCCCTGTTCTAACCCAGTTCCCTGTGCTGGTGGTCCCTGCGGACCCTGTGTGGAGAAGCGGAACAAATCCTGGAACAAGCTGCATGGCGAGAGCTGCAGAGAATCGATGTCTCCCTGCGGCGTTGGTGTAGGAGTGAGGCAGGGGTAGGATGTGGCCCTGGAGAAGCCCAGCTTGAAGGTGGAAGGGAACTTTGCCCCTAGAGTTTGATTAAGGGAGGAGTGAGGGTGGGGTGAGCTCTTCATCTGTGTGTGGAGTGGGGTAGGGTGCGTGCTCGTTTAGCCCCTAGACTGCCCCCTCCCAGGGTGTTCAAGGAGAATGTTGCTCTTTGTGGAATGAAGTTTGAGAAATACCAAGAAGGCCATAGGAGTAGCCGCCAGGAGGGGGCGTTGAGTGGGGATTCCTCAGGGGGTGTCCCTGGCCAGCCCAGGAGCTACATCTCTGTGAGGCCATTGCAGAGCCCCTGTGGGGCTGCTGCTCATGGTTAATTCTTGGTGAGCTCCTTCCCATTTAAAATGCACTATCCCTTTCTACTCTTGCTCATTTTTCAATGCTCACCTTGTCACCAGCAGACAACTACCCTGTAGAATTTTAAAATTGCTGACAAAGGGACAAATAATAGACTTCTGAAATGGAACCCTGGAAGCCATAAGGCCTTGTAACGAGTTTCCTCTAGAAGGATGGAAGCATCTAAACTCTTAACAGAGGGCAGCGATAAAAATTAAGATAATTACAGGCAGAGATTAAGAGCATTTATTATATTACTAATAGGCCTTCGCTGAGAGAAGTGCTGAAGGACATGGTCTGGGGAGAAGAAAACAGGAGGGAGGAGTGAGGTCAAGAAGGAAGCGTGAGCGAGGGAATTGGAAGCAGTGAAGCCAAACCC
>PVKM010044680.1:0-12154 GCA_004027735.1 Carollia perspicillata | reverse complement strand
TCTCGTGCATCCCCTGCTGGGAACTGGCCTGCAACCCAGGCATGTGCCCTGACTGAGAATCGAACCATGGTTGTTTGGTTCGCAGGCCTGCACTCAATCCACTGAGCTACACCAGCCAGGGCTAGATCTAGTTTTGAGGTCCGAATTCAGTGTTTAGAAAATCACTTTTTTATTTACTAAGGAAATATTGGACAACATTTATTTGCATAGAAAATAATTTTCTATTTACCAAGGACCTACTGGATAGCATTTATTTTGTATGTATATTTTTTAGTCTGAGACATGGAGACTTACTGATATTTGATTATTAGAGTGATAATATTCTACATTTGTTAAATATATTTTCTCGCCCTATCTGGTGTAGCTCAGTGGGTTGTGCGTGGGCCTATGAACTAAAGGGTCACTGGTTCGATTCCCAGTCAGGGCACATCCCTGGGTTGCGGGCCAGTTCCCAGCAGGGGACGCATGAGAGGCAACCATACATTGATATTTCTCTCCCTCTCTCCTTCCCTTCCCCTTTAAAGAAAAATAAAATAAAATCTTTAAAAATATATATATTTTTTCTCATGAAAATACAAGCATTTTTCTTATTTATTAAACATATATTATTGCTACTATTCAAAATATCATTTACAAAAAACATTTATTCCCAGAAACATGTTTATTCTAAGAGGCATTGTTGGCTTACTCAACAGTGGATGAGATCTAAAAGCCCTTGCTGGTCTCATGCTCTGTCCACTAACCTCTCTTAGTGCTTATGTTGCAAACTGGTATATTAAGCCATTTTGCTTGTACCTGCTCTATTGAAAAAGCTTTTTTTGTTCTGGTGTTCCTTGTGACTTAAGAGTTTCCTAAGTAAAATTCAGTAGAGGTTCAGCCATGTGACCTTAAATATCATTGGCTCTTTTCACTTGGGCTATTTCTTTTCTTCCACAGACTGATTGAGATAGCAGAATCTCGTTTCCCCAGATATTTTAACACTGAGGAAAAATTACTTTTGACAAGCAGTAAAGTTTATCTTTTTCGGGAACTCAGCTGTGATGAAGTTCTTCAAAGGTATGCCATTTTAGATTTTGGTATTTTAGTAATACTTTGGAGATTTATTTTTTGTTTTTCATGTTTTCAGTTTCTGAGTGAATAAAAGTCCATATGTATTAGGATTATAGGAAATAATTATTGCTGCATTCTTCTTTATTCACTATGGCCTATGGTTGAAGTATTTCTTTAAAAATGAAACAAATAAAATAGTTTATATTAATTAAGAGGTATATTGATTATTATTTCATTAACAACTTATCCCAAGGGGTAGCAGCTTAAAATGGAACACATATGTTGTCTCACATAGTTTTTGAGGTTAGGTATCTGGGAGGGCTTGGCTAGGTATTTTTGGCTCAGGGTTGCTCAAAAGCTTGAAGTCAAGCTGTTGACCAGGGCTGTCGTTATCACAAGGCCTGCTTGGGGCTGGAGAATCTTGGAAAATTCCAAGGTCACTCCTGTAGCTGCTGGATGGCCTCCTTTCTTCCCAGATGTTAGCCGGGGGCTCCCGTTCCTCACCTTGTAGGCCTCCCCGTAGGGCTGTTCATAGCACAGCCACCAGCCTCCCCCGGAGTGAATCATCCGAGAGAGACCGGAGAAGTGAGACAGGGTCCAAGATGGAAGGCGCAGTCTTCAATAACGCACTCTCAGGAACGAGGGGCCCTCACTTTGTCGCATGCTGTTGGTCACGAGACCCACCCTAGTACGGTGTGAGGGGCACTCCTTTGGGTGTCAAAACGGGTTGGGAGTAAACAGGGGCCATTTTGGAGACTGGCTACCACAAATTTAGGAATTTTACCCTAAAATTGGAGCTTTAACAATATCATAGGAGAACTAAAGAATAAAAACATTTTGGTTTATTTCCAAAAGAATGCCATGTGTATAGAAGAGATATATGAAAATAAATTATGTTTATTGGGTACTTGCAGTCATCACTATAACTTAGGAAAGAACAATTTGTTGTTTTTGAGTTGGTCAACCTTCACACTGCCCTATTTTTATTATTACTTAAACTTTTCTACTATTTTACAAATTCCACTTTTACAGGATTGAATCCTTAGAAGAAGAAATTATTTCAAAAGGAGTTAAACTTGTGATTATTGACTCTGTTGCGTCTGTGGTAAGAAAGGAGTTTGACACACAACTTCAGGGCAACATGAGAGAAAGGAACAAGTTCCTGGCAAGGGAAGCAGCCTGCTTGAAATATTTGGCTGAGGAGTTTTCAATCCCAGTAAGTTTTTCTTTTTCTTTCTTCTTCTCTTGACCTTTTTAAAACAATATTAAGTTCACTGACATGACATCAAGTAATGTAATTAGAAGGAAATGTAAAACCTTTCTAAAGAGCCTAGTCTAATTGCTATAGCAAATATCATCACCTTATTACATTTGTGCATTTATTGAGATTATCTTTCCCTTTTTACAGTTTGAGCCTGGAGCGGATTTATTTATTTATTGACATGTAATATTGTACGAGTTTCGAGTGTACAGCATAGTGATTAGACAGTTACATGATGTACAAAGTGATCAGCCCATTACTGTTGGCTTGACTTTCAGTAGTGGGAGTTGTGATCAGGCATGAAGGTGAGGATATATTGCAAGAGTGTGTGGTAGGTACGCTGCAAAATACAAGTGTTTACTGAGTTACATTCCCGTTAGCAATGTGTGGGGGAGTTCTCCTTGTTCTTCAGCTGTACCAGCATTTCATGTTGTCAGGCTTTTCCGTTTTAGCCATGTATCATCTCAACAGAAGGTAAGAATTCCTTACACTGAGATAACATTTAGTTATGATTTTATAACTTTTAGGTTTGTGTTTGGAAAATTAAAATCTTAGACCCTATAACATAAAGAATATTCACCAATAGTGTAAACTACCATACAGCCTCTGAGATTTATAAAATCAAGCAATAAGTCAAGGGAGAAAATGTGCCATTAAAAAGGTTTTGCATATATTAATGTCTTTTAAATTCATATTTTAGATTATATGATGTAAATCCTGGTGAAGTCAAGTACAGTAAAGTTTATCATGGATGATGCTCATCTTTTAAATTTTATTGTAGTTGTTTAAAATGATAACTCACATTCATGTTTTCCCTGGTCAAGGAGAATAAAAGAACTTAAAAATATTTTATATCACCTTGACCAGTGTTACTTAGTTGGTTGGGCATCTTCCCTCAAAGTGAAAGGTTGCCAGGTCAGGGCACATGCCTGGGTTGCGTGTTTGGTCCCCAGTTGGCGCGCGTACGAGAGGCAACAGTCAATGTTTCTCTCACACACCAATGCTTCTCTCCCTCTCTTTCTCCCTCTCTTCCCCTCTAAGAAATAAGTAAATAAATATTAAAAAATATTTTATATGAAAGGAGAATAAGGAAATTTAAAAAATATTTTCTGTAGTTGCTTGATGAAAAAGTATGTATGCTTATTTTATTAATTCATGTGCATACATTGGAAGCTCATAAAGAAACTCTGCTGGCCGCATCTGGAAAAAGAGAGCAGGGGCCGAAAGGTGACTTACCCTTTGATGAATTAGATCTCAGCCAATTAGTCATCCCGTCTTACAGATATTACCCAATGCCTCCTCAATTTAAACACTGCTGTTCATCTTTTAGCACATCTGGTTGGCTCCATTTCAATAGATATTCAGTACCTGATTACTTACGACCACCTTCATGCTATTCCTCTGGTTCCTGCTGGTCAAGAGTCCTGCCTTTGGAATTGAATATTGGTTTGAAGCAGGGCCTTTCTGATTGCTAATTTTATGCACTTGAGTAAGTTACTTATCCTAGCTCCCACTCTTAGTTTTTCATTTGAAACAGGAAATAATAATACCTGACTCACGGGGCGGGTGATGATTAAATGAGATAATGTCTGTAATGGTCTTTACACAATGTTTGACACATTCAGTAAAAGGTAGCCATTAATTATTAGTTTTAGTAGTTCCCTCATTCCAGATGCTTGGCATATTTTATCTTTCTTTTCCTAACATTTGTTTTCACAAGGCTTCAAGCTCCTCAAAAGGAAAAATCACGTCTTACTCACTGTCATACCTCCTTTTAGCTGCTTTGTTGGTGGATATTGTTACTGCCTGGATCCTCCTACACCTACCTGGTTAACTCACTCGTTCGTTGGATCTCTGACTCTCCGTGTTTAATGCCACCCTCAGCAGCTGTGCACAAAACTCAGTGCTAGGACTGTGAGCATAAAGATGAATAAAACATAGTCTTTGCCCTTAAGGCTTCTATAAATAAGTTAATTGTAGGAGATAAATAAGTTAATTTAGCTTTCTGTGGTATAATGGAGAATGAAATAAGTACATATCTTGTGTACTGTTCTTATTCTGTTTCTAACTGATATGTAAGTAATTTGGTACCCACTTCTTTGTCCTTTCTTGGGACTATAGATCACACAGAGAAATAAAGGCACGTAGCATAGATCTTCATGGGCTCTAGTTAAACTCTTTATTATGTCTAATCTTGACCCTTGCTGTCCATTCTTATTCAGAAAGAGAGTGCTTGTTTGGAGACAGATAGATAGTGGTTAAAACTGTTAAAGCACAAGCATAATTCCCATGCTGTTGCTCAGAAAATACTAGAAATAAAAGGAAGTTGTGGCTCTTAGTCTTTCGTGTTACCGAAACTGGAAAAGTTGGTGTTCATGCTGCCTGTCACTACCAGAACCAATAAATTAGAGACAAGGACTGAATATTTATGGGTGCTGTATTCTGATGCCAGTGATCTGAGAAGATGGTGAATTAAGTACCCTCAAAAACCATCTTAGGTAAGGATTTGGATAAAAAGGTTAATCAGATAAGAGTTTCAATCCAGCAGGGATTTTTTTTTGTATTTCTTTATCTGCTGATCAACAATTCTTTATCTGCAGCACAGCAATGGCTCAGATATCATTGCAGACCCCCTGGGGCATGGAGGTTGAATTGCTTATAGACCTCCTGTGGTCACGCATTCCAGTTTCTAGAATAACACCTTTCCACCTCCATTACTCACTTAAGCCTATCAACTCAAACTACAACTAAAATTTTTAAATCTTGAGTTTCTCTGTACATTAATTACTTAAACCCTATCACTGGATCATTAATGACTGATTTGAGTTAATGATTGGGATTTCAAGTCCCTTTTAAGAGTGGGGACCTTACTTAGCATCTCAGAGTTTTAGCATCATTTGTGTTGTTTTACTGGCAAAAGTAAGTAGTTGCTGAAATTGTTCTATCTTATTTAAATAATCAATTTATTTATTTATTTATTTATTTATTTATTTATTTGAGAGAGGGAAGAGAGGGAGAAAGAGAGGAAGAGAAAAATCTGTCGGTTGCTTCTTGTCCACACCCTGACTGGGAACTGAACCCACAACCTAGGTATGTGCCCTGACTGGGAATTGAACCACTGACCTTTTTACTTTGCCGGTGATGCCCGATCAGCTGAGCCACATGAGCCAGGGCTAATATTTTACAGTTTTAAAAGGCTGTTAATAAATAGCTGTGTCTTACTGAATACTTACTTTTTGTTCCAGGTGTTACAGTGAATGCATTTAAGACATTTTTTATTTAATACTTTAAATAACTTTGTGAGGTAGGATATGTTATTCCTGTTTTATAGATGAAGACATTGAGGTTTATCAGGGTTAAAGAACTTTCCCAGAGTCACATGGCTAGTAAGGGGAAGAAGTAGGTTGAACTCAGATCTGTTTCATTCCAGTGCACGTGTTCTTATTCACAGTACGACATTGCTCCCTAGTGCGGAAGTCAGAATTACTCTGTTCCCTTGCCTCTTATTGACTAGAAGCTATTCAATACTCAGGACACTTTCTTTCAGTCTTTTTTCAGTGAAAAGTTTCACACTTTGCTTTGTGCTTTGTTGCTTTTGCTTCTGCTAGTGGTACCAGTATTTCAAATAAGAGAAATACTTGAACACTTGCAGCTTTGTTTGCATTTTCACTTATATAGAAATCATATGTGTATGTTAAGATTAAAATTAATGCCTTTTATCTGCCAGTCAATATGCTAAAGACTTGTTGGGTATCTGTTTTCCAAAGCTAAAATTGTCAAACTTGTAGCTGAAGTCCTGTGATAAGTCTGCCCTCTTAGGAAAATAATTACTAAATATTTGTACTTTGGACCTCTCTTGGGAACATCTGAAGTACAGACAACCTCCCAAGATTCTGCTTTGAGGTTTAATGAAGACTTAATATGTGTTGCGACTGGACAGGAGACATTCTAGTTTCATGCATTGCCAGATGTGCCCAGTAAAATCACTGCTCATGGATTTAATGAAAAGTCCCTAGGAGCTTACAACTTAAGGTAGTTTTTAGAAGCATCACAACTCAAAGGGTCTTTGGTGCATGTATTTGAGGGAGGGGCAGTTCCGACATGAACTGGGAAGTGATGCTTGTAGTCGCATGGACTGAAGTGCACTCTTAAAAGAGTGCATTTCTTTAAAAGGAAATAATGAAAATGCTATAATGTGAAAAATGTTTTTTTTTTGTTCCTAGCTTTAAGTTGCTAAAATTGGTTTCATTTCTGAGACTGTAGTATAATAAATCTTTTTTTTTTTTTTTTGGTTTTCTTTGTGATCTTTAGCTTAGTTTACTGCGTCGTCCAATAATATGGGACTGGCCTTCCTTACAACATTAGAAATGACAGTTTTGTACCCAACAGTAGACTGTTCTTTCACTTTTCTCTTCCAATCTGTAGAAATCATGCTCTTAAAAGTAAACACTATACCGAGTCAGCCTGGTACAGTAGAATGTACCCAGAATTTCAAATCAGAAGATACAAGTTTAAGTACGGGCTGTATTTCAGCCCGCTGTGGGATCGTGGACCAGCCGCTTCTCCTTTCTGAGCCTCGGCATCCTTCTCTGTAGACAGGGGATAAAGGTTCCTGCCTCATAAGGTTTATTATTATTATTGCTAGCAGTATTAGTAGATGAATGATAGTAAATCCACAGGGTCCGACACAATAACATCCCCTGTTTCTTACAAAGTCTTTTACTACAAAACCATAACCATGTCATTCTGTAACAACAATATCACACTCAAGCGCACCATATGACATTTCAGGTGAAATGTTCAAATTAAAACTATAGATTATTACGCCCATCTTATTGCCCTATCAACCACACTCAAGCAGGCCCCACTTCTGCCACACCCTGTATATTGCTAGATTACTAATCTTTATGGAGGTTTTCACAGTTTGCAAGGCATTTTTATATCATAATTTATAGGAAGATAAATATATGTAGATATATAAGCATATGTATATACAGCTGACCCTCTCTATCCATGGGCTCTGTATCTGCAGATTCTATCAACCTGGGATCAAAAATATTTGAAAAAGCCCACAGTGTTACGTTGTTGCTGGTGTGTACTGTGTACGGAGGCCTACCACGGCTGCATCTGTACTGGACACATGCAGAGTTTTTTTCTTGTCGTTATTCCCTAAACAGTACAGTATAAATGACTATTTACGTAGCATTTACGTTGTAGCTGGTATGACAGATAATCCAGAGATGATTTAAAGTATACAGGAGGATGTGCGTAGGGTAACTGCAAATGTCGTGCCGTTTTCTGTGAAGGACTCGAGCACCCTTAGATTAGTATCTGCAGGGGGTCCTGGAGCATCCCCCACAGACACCGAGGGGTGGCTGTGTGTGCGTATCTACATCTGTATGATATATAGGTATGAGAACGCTTTGTAAATTCTGAGGCATTATGTGAATAAGAGTTGATATTTTCATAACCAACTGAACCCAAATTAGTGGCCATTTTCACTTTAGTTATTTCAATGGTAAATCAGGGTTTTCTAAATTCAAGTAGTGAACTCCTATTTAGCTAAACTAGTTTTGGAATGCTTTCTTTTAAGATTTACTTTAAAATTAAAATTGACATCTGTCTGATTTCTATATTATACTTATTGTTTAAAGAAATAGACATAGTGGCTCAGTAAAAGTCATGAGGTGAGTGGTCCGGAGTACTTGGGGGCTAGTATGATTTTGGGGAGCTACAGTGAGGTTCCTGCTCTACCAAGAGTAAGTTTATCATTTAGTGATAAACCAATGTGATTATTTAAGAATAAATGTTCAGGAACTTTATGTTTACAAAATACCCTGCAATTGTTAATTAACCTACTCCAACTCTATATTTTGTGCAGGATTTCCAGACACGGTTGGGATAGCTTATATTAACTCTGAAGTTAGTTGATTTTTGTCTATATAGTATAGGGGATCTTCAAAGCTTATTCGATTGTTGAATTGCACTCACATTTTCCCAGGAAAATTATTCTGAAAAATTCCAGAAAAAAATTATAAAACCTTTTCTGTTTTAGAACCTGAAAGTTTCTAGGATCTAAAAGTTCTAAAGTATAACTTAAATGTTTCTGTTCAGAAGTTAAATAGATACTTGTAGAGTAACCATTATTTAAGGCATTTTGTAATGATACAGTCTTTGACTTTAAGACTCTATTGTATTTTCTTAGTGGAGAAAGACACATTTAAGAAACGATGAACATGATATAAGCTAGTAGATAGTAAGTATTAAGTAAGTAGTTGTGGCAGGTACTGTGTACTCAGTGCTCATCTCCGTCTTCCCCCTGTTAACAGAACCCTGATCGGTTTTGGTGGCAGTGTGCCCACCTTAACCAAAAGTCCGTGGCAGTTATGTTCTTCTTCAGTGGCAGGTAGGCAATGAGACCCAGTTCTGCCCAATGATACCTGTTTTAGGTCTGTATTACTATTTAACAAATTCCTCAAAAATGGACCGACTCCAAAACAGTTACCATTTATTATTTCCCACATGGGCCAGGAATTCAGATAAAGCCGCTGGGGACAATTGTTTCTGCTCCATCAGGTCTGAGGCCTCAGCTCGCAGACTCAAAGGTGGGGCTGGAATAGCACGAAGGCTCGTTCATGCTGTTTGGCAGTTAATGCTCGTGTTTACTGGGAGCCCAGCTGGAACGTTCACCTGTGGTTTCAGCGTGGTCCTCGGGGTTGAAGAGCTTCCTGAGACAGAGCCCCGGATGGGAGCAATGTTCTTTCTGCGACCCTGCCCCAGAAACCTGCTGCGCTGTTAGTAGAGACTGCCACAGGTTCCCTTCCAGATTCAAAGGGAGAGAACATGACTTTTCAGTTGGCGTGCCTGTCGCATTGTGAAAAGTACATGTGGGACGGGATAAATATATTGGTGTGGCCATCTTTGAGGTGCCACACCACATGAGGTGCCACCACATTTAAGGGAAGGCTTATTAGTAGGGAGGGGGAAGCTACTGAGAAAGCTTTCACTTCCCAGGTAAAAGGGAAGTGATATTTCTGGCATGGTCCTCTGTCCTTTATTCCTTCTTTCTGCCTTGAAGGAGCAGCAGCCACCTTGTACCCATGAGGTTACAAACCCATATGCTGAGGATGTTGACATCATTAGATGTCAGCCCTGGACCAACTGCTTCCAGACTTCGTCTTCTGTGAGGCAAATAAATAGCTATTTGTTTAAATTCCTATTGTAAGGCTTTTAGCTATTTCAAATATGTTTATTTTTAGTTTTTAAACTTTTTTTAAAAAAAGATTTTATTTTTATCTTAGAGAGGGGGAGGGAGGGAGAAAGAGAGGGAGAGAAACATCAGTGTGTGGTTGCCACTAGCAAGACCCCTACTGGGGACCTGGCCTGCAACCCAAGCATATGACCTGACTTGGAATTGAACTGACAACCCTTTGGTTCACAGGCTGACACTCGATCCACTGAGCCATACCATCCAGGGTCTTTTTTAAAATGTTTTAATTATATTTTTTTCCATTACCACTTACTCCCCTTATAAGGGCCCAGTCTGTAAAATGGTCACATTCCTTTGGGATTACTAGTTTAAACAAAAATTCTCATCTGCGATATGTCTTCCACCTCCACCCATCTCCACCTCCCCCCAAATTTATTTTTTATTTTTTAAGTACAGTTACCATACATTGTTATATTAGTTTCAGGTGTACACTCCAGTGATTAGACATTTATGTAACTTACTAAGTGATCATCTCAATAAATCTCACACCCATCTGACACCAGTCTAATAATTAATGTATAGTGTCAGATAGGTTTTTAGTTTTTTATAGCCAATCATAATTACCAAATCCTGTGGTTGTCAACCTTGAGCAGTCTTAGGACTCACTTGGGTGGCTCCCTAGGGCTGACTTAAAGGGAGAGGTGGAACTTGGGATAGATGATAAGTTTGAAGTATTACAAATGCTATGAACAAATACATGCAGGCAAAAAAAGTGTAAAGATCTTTTTTTATGACTTCTGAGGCCTTATGCTTTGACCAGCCTTTCCCCATTTTGCCCACCCCTCCCCTGCTAATCACAATTCTACCCTTCATTTCTATGATTTTGACTTTTTTTTTGTTTTAAAGAATCCACATATAGTCCTGGTCAGTGTGACTCAGTTGGAGTGTCATCCCCATAAACCGAAAGGTTGCGGGTTTGATTCTCAGTCGGGGCACGTGCCTAGGCTGTGGTTTTGGTCCTGGTTGGGGCACATACGAGAGACAACTGATCATTGTTTTTCTCTCACATTGATGTTTTTCTTCCTCTCTCTCTCCCTCCTTTCCCCGCTCTCTAGAATCAATAAGCATGTCCTTGGGTGAGGATAAAAAAATAAAAGAAAAGAAAGATTCCACATATAAATGGATCATTGTCTTTCTCTGTTTGACATTTTTCAGTAATGTAATATCTTCCGGTTTCATCCATGTTGTCACGAATGACAGACTCCCCCCCTTTCCTAAGGGTAAAGTATATTTCTTTGTGTTTCTTTATCCATTCATCAGTTGACACTTAGGTTGTTCCTACATCTCAGCTATTGTAAATAATTCCTTTAAAATTTTACATTTCACTAGATTTGTATAGTGCCAGATCAGTGCAGTGACTTGAATTAGGAACCAATTAGAGTTCAAGTTGAAAACCATGGGTCTGTATCAGAAGATAGCCTTGTATAATAATTTATATTTTGCACTGTAGACCTGGAAATAGTGAGCCCAGTCTGTAAAATGATCACATTCCTTTGGGATTACTAGTTTCAACAAAAATCTCTCATCTGTTAGTGAGTTATGACTGAGATGTTTGCCAGGTTTTTTCCTGGGAGCAAGTGCTGCCCAAGCTCTGAGCCCGCAAGGCTGGCCCCAGCCTTCGCCGTCCGGTTCCTGGCTCGGAGTGCGTCTTACAGAGAGCATCGCGTGTCCCGGCTCTCAGGGTCCCGTGAGGCGGAGCAGTGTGAAGGTTCAGATCACGCAGCCCACATTCTTGGTGGTGTTGCTTTTGGGGATCTCTGATGCAGTTTATGTGACCCTGATTTTTGGTTACACTAAGTGGCAAATGTTTGGCATTTGTGACACATGTGGCTAAATCTTTTTTAGATATTTTTCTCTGCAAGTCGTTGCTCTGTATTACTAGAGGCATATCGCAAAGTTCTCCCTAGGGGGAAGTTTTGCTTCCATGCAAAGATGGATTCATGAGCAAAGCCCAAATTTCTTCTTTCATTTATTTATTTATTTATATATCCTACAATATGAAGTTATTTATATTATTAATTTTATTTTTTTAGTTTTAGAAAGAGGGGTGGGGAAGGAGACAGAGAGGGAGAGAAACATCGTGTGAAAGAAAAACAATTGCCCGCACATGCCCCCAACCAGGGACCTGGCCCACAACCCAGACATGTGCCTTGACTAGGAATTGAACTGGTGACCTTTCAGTTTGCAGGCCAGCACTCAATCCACGGAGGCACACCAGCCAGGGCTGAATTTATTTCTTGCTTTACTGCTAGGCTACTATATATTCTATTGCCATTTTTATTCTTATTATGCTAGACGTTATAGATTCTGATTAACTTTTCTGTCATTTTAGGTTGATAAAAGTATTTGGAAATTATAGTTATACTAGAATATGAACAAAATGCTAATAGATGAAGGAGCTTAGAAGCCACCTTGCAGAATGATTTTATTTATTTTTTCTTTTTTTTATTTTAATTGTGATTCAAGTACAGTTTTCTGTCTTTTACTCCCATCCCAGTCCACCCCCCCCCAGTGCTCCCCACCTCCCTCCCATTTCCACCCCCCTTAGTTTTTGTCCATGTGTCCTTTATACT